>LPNX010817063.1:44371-105893 GCA_001517045.1 Pseudotsuga menziesii | reverse complement strand
TATATATATATATATATATATATATATATATAAGTCATTTGAATAGTAAAAATCAAATCATTTTACTATTTACCACTTAGTGAGAGCATTTTGGAGCAAATTGAGCTAGATCTTTAGTCAGTGATTCTGGGAGATTCCATCATCTGTTTCAAGCGTCATCTAGACTAGGTAAATGATTAAACCCTAGCCTTTCTATTTTAAGCATCTATTTTTTATTTTGAGTAGTTTTTTGGGCATTTTAGGCAATCCCTAAACTTCAAATACAGGCACCGCTCTTGCCCCTTACGGGATAGGTGGTGCACCGTGAGAACCACGCATCTTATGTTGCACTCAGGCGGTGCCACTGCTTTGTGCAAATGGAGCTTAGGCGGTGCCAGCTGTGAGTAGGAAAAAATGAATGGACAAGCAAAAATAAAAATTTTTGATTGATTTTGATGATTGATTATGCTTCTAATTAGTTCATTAATTGTTTTTGGCAGGTTCTAATTGATAAAAAATGGTGATATGGAAGGAACGGGAACATGATGATGACAATGAATTCGGCGAAAGAAATTCATCTTGCATAGCTGCATTGAGGGACTATGGTCTCCTAAAATTCTTTCGCACTCCTTGCATGGTATCCCATGAACGCTTGTTGGAATTTATCCTTCATATGTGGAACCCAAAGCAACAATATTTCAAGGTGGGATCCCACGTGATGAATTTTGAGGTAGAGTATATCTACTTCTTGATAGGGTGCACCTATTTCACTGGCTGGTTCCCATGGAGGAGATGTGACCACCCAAGACTTGATCAACCACTACTGCATACCTGGTACTAGAATGTATGGGAAGAAAATTCCCATTAAGGCAGTGGTCGACAATCCTCTTCATACAGTCCTTTTAACTATGTAGAGGTTGGATGGGATTCAAGGACCTAATCAAGATTCTAGAGCACACATGGTATATTCTATAGAGGCCATGGCACCTACTATCTATAACTAGGCAGAAGCATTACTTCCGGTCTTCAAGGAACAGCTGACCAAGTGTTGGCAAGGAGAGCTAAAATGGTTTGGATATGGTTCCATCCTAGCTTGTTTCTTCTTTGAGCAGGCCCCTCATTTGAGGCTCCAAGTGGTATTTACTGAGATGAGGGTGAGAGACCCTCATATGCTGAGGTGGGTCAGGATCATGGCCCGCACGGGAGCAGGTAGGGGAAAAGTGAAGTTTGGGGCTCCATTTTTTCATTGGTTGAATGATCAAATCCTCATGATTGAGGATTATGCGTACATGGGTACTAATTTCAGGGGTGACCTTGACCTATCTCTTCCACCTGGTGAGCAAGGGGGAGACATTTGTAAGAAACAAAATCCTAAAAATGGCAACTAGTGTTTTTGTATTTTAATGTTTTTTATTTTTATATGTAGTAGTAAGACCTAAATATCTTCATGCAGATGTTGGAGCATAGGGATCTTCCCCACTAGACAAATGAGCAGGAGCTCATTTTGTTCAACGAGGTGATGACCCGATGGGAGAGCTAAAGGAAAACCTAGAGAGGTTGACTCTAGACATACCTGAGGCATGATTGATGACCTCCCCATGAGGTATCAAAGGCACACTACAGGTGTACCAAGCTGCTTTAGCTGGCTACTACGAAGAGTAGTATGGGTTGTGAGATGCTACCACGAGCATCACTAGATAGATCTGCATGATGTATTACTGAAAGCTGATATAGCTTCAAGATTTTTTTAGGATTTTTTACTGCCTAAAAGCCAGAGTGCTTTAGATGAGGTCTCATGACATATTTTTGTAAAACACTTTATATATATATATATATATATATATATATATATACAGACTCTTAATTCCGGTGTTTATATGTTCCAAATGGAAAATGTATTTACATGAGTTTTATGTGTTTTCTACTATTTATTTACAATAAGATGCACCATGTTTTAGTTTCAAGTTATGTGTGAGCAATATACCAGTCTAGGATATAGTTTGCTAATGAATCAGCAACTGCATTGTCTTCCCTAGGGATATGCCTATAAGTAATTACTTCAAATGACCTTTCTAACAAACGTACCCTTCGGAAGAGACGGAGAAGTATCGGGTTCCTGATGGTATAAACCTGGTTCAAATGACAAACCACGAATTGCAAGTCCGTGAAAACTACCAAATCATGAATGTCCCGGGATGCAGCCTCAGTGAGTAGACCTACGACTTCTTGATACTCGGTGATATTGTTGGTAGCATGACCAATAAAAAATGCTCTTGAACTGACTAAATCATGATTTGGGGAATAGAAAACCCAAGTGGTTGAGGCAAGGTTCAAAGTATGGTGGAAAGCACCATTAGTGAAGCTATATAAATCCATCTGTTCTGCATAACCAAAACATGGTATAAACAGTTTGGACATTAAACTCAAAACCATATTGAAAATACTAAAACACACATTCAAAAAGTCAAACAATGTACATATATACAAGGTAACATACATGAATGATCTAGGCATAGTACCTCTTTAGGTAGAACCCATTGCGAGGTTTCCCGAAGGGGATTCCATCATAGTCCACGAACTCATAAGCCCCTTTCTCTAAAAATTTGGAAACAATAAAGGGACCGTACCACATCGATTTGAACTTCCCTTTCCCCAGCTTGTCATGTCTATGATCGTAAGTCAAAACTAGGTCCCCTTCATTAAGAATGCGAGGTTGGAAAGACTTGTCATAATGTTCCTTGACATGTTTGTTGTGTGCCTCATTAGATAAGGAAGCATCTCGTCTAGTTTCGTCAAAAATTTTCAGGTATAGGAATATTTCTTCCTCAATAGAAGTATCTAGGAGAATTTCAAGAGCAAGTTTCAGAGATGGAATCTGACACTAAATAGTCAAGACAGCTTCTAGTCCATAAACTAACTAGAAGGGTGTAAAACTAGTAGCTGTTTTTATTGAAGTCCTATAAGCCCAAAGAGCAAAGAAGAGGATGTGGTGCTAGTTGGATTTGTGATCTCCAACCATCCATTGCAACATGGTTTTTATAAATTTATTAATGGCCTTGAATTGACCATTGGCTTGCGGATAATAGGGTGTTGAGTTTTCATGATGAAAATGCAGCTTGGCACTTAGTTCTTCCATCATCTGATTCCAGAAATGTGATCCGTGATTAGTAACTATAGAATGTGGGACTCCAAATATTGCTATCATGTGATTGAACAAAAAGAGGGTGGCGGTCTTACCATCCTCTGCATATGTAGGCATAGCCTCATCCCATTTCGTAAAATAATCAACAGCTACTATGATGTAACCATGCCCCTCGGCTGAGGTAGGCTTACAATGCATAAAATTGATCCCCCATTTGGTAAAAGGGCCAATGACAATGATGAGGTGTAACGAAGCAGGGTGGGTGTGCTTTTTTGGATAGAAATGTTGGCAGGGTGGGCATTTCTTAACAGCCTCATGACAATGTTTAAATATTAAAGGCCAAAAATAGCCAACGCGAAGGATTTTCTAGGTTGTAGCCATCCCAGAGAGGTGACCGCCGTATGCTCTAGAATGTTAGCCATTCAAAACTTATTCATCCTATTCATGAGTAAGGAATCCTTATATAATATAATCAATACCATGCCTATACAAAGTATCATTGAGGAAAAGGTAGTATTTTCCATGATGGCGGATATGGCGATGATCATCACAGGATAGAGTGGGATGAAATCTTTGTGTCTGGAGATAAATGATCAAATATCCATACCACGGATCAGTAGTGCTTATCAGGAACATAAATTCATCCAGGAATGAATCAATGGGCTCAGAATCCATTGAAGCACAGGGAAGATCACACATCATCTTATCAAATACCAAGGATTTCTTTGACGTGGATTTGGAAAATTCAAGGTCAAATTCCTATAGGATGACTATCCATCAAGAATATTCCCCCCCTAGCACATGACGAGTCAGGATATAATACATAGGGTCCTGATCTGCTAATACAGTGGTAGTGCGAAGCAATATGTAGTCGCAAAATTTATGTATAGCAATGACCATGGCCAATGCTAACTTCTCCACACGTGAGTATTGAGTTTCAGAATCTATGAGATTCTTACTAGTGTAATAGAATATGTGCTCCTAACTGTCAGGATTTTCCTGAACCAAAACCATGCTCATGGTAGTAGTGGAGGAAACAATGTACAAGATAAAATACTTTGAATAATCTGGGGGGTGTATCACAGGTGAATGGGTCAAAGTGTGTTTAATATTATCAAAGGCGCATTGGGATTGGTCATCCCAAAATAATGGAGTGTCCTTTTTGAGGAGACACATATAGCCGTATGTTTTCTCTACAAAATTGCACATGGAACGACGAAGAAAGTTTTTCTTCCCCTACAAAATTTGGAGTTCAACAAGATTCACTAGTACATTTCGATCCAAAATCCGACGGAAACATCCGATGGCGCGTGGATTTTTTCTTTTAACTGTACCAAAAATCACAAAGATAATTTTTTTTTTTGAAATTGTGGTCATAAGCATCGCTTAAGCGACGGCTAGGCTCAATAAGCATCGCTTAAGCGACGACTAGGCTCAATAAGCATCGCTTAAGTGACGGATGTCCTCATAAGTGTCTCTTAAGAGATGACGCTTCAAATTGGTCAATCATTTAAATAAATACACTTAATTGGTCAATTATTCAACATGGAAGAAGAAGGTGATAACCGTCACTTAAGCGTCGCACTGATATATGCTTAAATGGTTGAGTAAACATACAAATATATGATTAAGTGATTTTTTATATAGTTGAAGGATGAACCAACCACCGCCATCACAAATCAAAGATTCGGTCAAATCTTACAAAATAACTAATTTTTCCATTTTATTACAGATTGGGTGGGACTGGAACTCTTCTTGCCCTAGTGGGCTGGGAATAAACTCCTCAAAAATTAGTATACATGAAGGACAATTTTTAAGTTTATATTACTAATGTGCATGTGCTTTTGACTTAAGCAAATATTATTTAACTAACTTACCGAGGATCACTCTGGCTCAAACTTACCTCATAAACCAGGGAGTCATTACTTCTTAGATTTAGCCCGGCCCTAATTGACTATTTTTGGTTTCTTTACACAGACTTGTGGGCAAGGGATCATACTGTTTACCTTGGGGGGAAACCCTGTACTCACCTCCTTCACATAGACTGTAAGGAGAACTTGAATCACATTATGGCGCCAATCTCTACTTCATTTCCAGTAGTCTTGTTGGGGAAGGGCGAAATTCTATATTTCAGAATTTTGATCGACTTTTTCTGCTGTGGATCGAGGTCGTCATGTAGTTTTTGTTACAGTTTGTGAAAATCTGGTTTCCAAGATCCCAGATCGAGTATCTTCAAGGGTATTTTATTCAGGCTTGGGGGCAAATCCAAAATCGACCCAGGGCCAAATGGGTTTTCCAATGGCGGGAAGATCCATACAGATGAGTATAGCTAGCGTCCTGTTTATTGTTATTTTGTCATTTGCTAATGTCTGTAATGGGTTTTATTTACCTGGAATTTTGTGATGTATCTAACTATTGTCAGTGTTATTGGCCGTCACTACGCTATTAGGTCACAATCAGAGTATTCCAAGAGGGATGCTGCTTGTTTTATGGTTGTTCTAGAATAACCTTGGTTAACCTTAAAAATAATTCTCTACTATCTCCAATCAATGTGTCTGTAACTTCCTCAATTATATGCAAAAGAAAAACAAGATATAGGATATAGAATTGTATGCACTTCCCCTGATTGCATGAATAGTAGGTGGAGGAAAGGAAATCTCGATGTAATATTGGGTTTGGAGGTATTTTTTTAGGAAATTATAATTGCATTTGCATCCCTCACAATAATGTAAGTAGGTTCTTGTGAAAGAAACTATGCACAAGAAACGATATTATATCTTGTATGCCTGGTTCCGACTTAAGACCTCGCATATGTCAAAAATATAGATGATGCAAACAGAATTTGCTTCTGTACTTGATCTGACAAATGTAACCAATAGAATGCACCCATTTTGAATGACCAAAAGTCAAGAAAAACCAAAGTCTGACAAGACCTTAGAAAACATGTCATTCAGATGGACTTCAACTGCATTACCTAAAATCAAATAATATGGCAATTAGATCAGTAACTTGTTTATTTATTTATAGTTGTAACATCTGAAACTGAAACATTGGAAACCAGCATGCTTTCAACAGACATGAAGTCACTCAACAGCCTTAGTGGAGATACTGGAAAAGCTTTTCCTGTCATAAGAATAGGCTTCAAGTGAGAAGGTCCATCAGATGCAAAAATTAATCTAATATTGGCAGCATATTTCTTTTGCCATTAGATCCTTGGTAGGATCAGCATCTATCATAAGCTTCACTGATCCATCTTAAACATGTGCATCCTTTCTTTGTAGTTATCATATAAAACTAAGCAGTATGTTTTCCATAGAACTTTCATATGACTCTCCACATCTTTTTCTGCTTTGACTACTGCTCTGAAATGAGATGTGTGCAGGCAGCAGGAGTTTCTACAGTCTTATTCTCCTCTAAATATGGCTTTCTCCAACCCTTCCATCTGCTAGTAGTTTTGTTTTCACATGAGGAATTCAGTACGGATAAGCCATGAGACTCTCCTTTAAATCCCAGGTACATATATATTCTCATCATGGAGACGAACTATACTATCACTGACATAGTAACCACCTTACAACAATGCCACCTCAACCAAAATGTCCTGAAATTCTATGCTTGCAGCATCGTACAGAAACCAATCCTTCTACAATCCCCCAAGTGGAACGTTGAAATTTAGGGTTCATTGGTTTCATTCATTCAAAATAAAATATTGCAGTATAATAAAACCCAAGGAGTTCATGTATACAGATCAACATCTAGTGGTGAATGTACAAAATTTTGATGCAAGTGACCGTTCATTGTTACTCTCATCGTCATCTTCTTTATCCATACTAGCCAGTTCTCCATCATATGTGCCATCATCCTCATCATCATCTGCTGATGTGGCATCACACTCAATCGCACTAGAATGGACTCCCTGATTGACTGGATTAACCAAAGCCTTCGAGTTCTTTCTAGGAACACTAGGCTTCAACTTACAGCTAGTAGAATCATTGTCAAGACACACACTAAATGAAGTTTAAGACTTGAATTCATAATCTTAACATGTCTTCTAAAATGGGTCTTGTAGTTGCATTATCTTTAACAAGTTTGACAGCTCTTTTCTATAACTGCTTTTTGAAATAGGGATCTTCATCAACATTTACCTTCCTTTTCTTACCTGAAGGATGAACCTTGACTTGGAAGGGTGCATTCCTTTCTCTCCTTTCCCTTGGCTTCTGCATTACAATACAGACAAGGTTTTTGTCCACATCAGAGCTATCTTGTGTCTCTTGAGTCTGGTTATTAATAAGGTGCTGGATGGTTATGAAAACCCTATTGAGAAAGGATGAAAAATAAAGGTGGAATTGACGGGATTAGAGTTCCAAGACCAGGATGACCCAAATCGGGAGGTATCTCCCTTCAATAATTTTGGGATGATTATATATTGTATTGAAATATATACATACTTGGTGATATGGATTCTATACTTTGTGCATATTATTCAGTCTTCTTTATGCCCTTTGTGATTTGATTAATTTGTGTTGTCAACAGTTTTCTGTGTTAGATGTTAACATGTCATTGGCTGTTACTCGTCATTGGGACATGACATCAACAACATCACATTTTGTCACCTTTGTGGACATCAATCTCTTGTAATGTTGATTTACATTCTTTTGGTTTTCATGATCTACTTTTGGAAGTTCAGGTTCTGTTGATTTGTGAACAATTGTTACTTTTAAAAGTATCCTTGTATCAAGCCTGTGCAAGATGAGTTTTTTTCTGTTGTGATTTTCTATAATCAAATTGTACATGTTGTCTTGGACTTGGCATTTTTGTCACTTCTGTTGACATCAACTTCTTGCATTGTTGGGTTCTTGCAATCTACCTTTGGAAGTTAATGTTCTTCATGGCCATGTCTTGTCATTTTGTGAACATTTGTTCCTTTTAAATGTATCCTTGTATCATGCCTTTGTAAGATGAGTCTCAGATGGTCTTAGTGATTTGTGTAAGCTCAAAAATGCTATTGGATACACACTTCTGATACAGAGTAGTACAATATTTTGAATTTTCCAAACCTAGTTTCACTTAAAGCAATTTTTGCAGCTCTGCCTCTGCTCTATCCAAAATGTGTCCTCTCTTGAAACTGGGATCTTTCTCAGAGACACTTTCCACAGACCTGCCTGGAGCAATGATAAAATTAAAGACAGCCATGCACTATGCCTTAATAATAACCAACCCCTTTCCTTCACACTATGCTCTTTGTATAATGTTTGAAGCTGAGAGAGTATATCTAGAATGATATTTGCCAGCTGTGATAGCTCCCCTGTATGGCCAAAATGAACATTATGGCACAGAATTTTGCTAAAACTTATGAAGTATTCAATTTCAAGCAACTTGTCTCTGCCCAATTCAGGACTCCATGGAAAAGCACCAGCTTCCTTAACATCAATATCTGATAGAGTGATCCAGCCAAGTACACAACAATATCTTTCAAGTATAAGCTCATGGCTAATATGGTGGACATTATTTAATAACATAGTGGGTCTTTTGTAATGATTAGGCCAACTTACATTAATTAGAATCTTAATTTAATGACTAATATGGGGGGACTTATTTAGTAGCATAGTGGGTCTTTCTAAATGATTAGGCCACCTTACATTAATCAGTCACCAATGCCAACTAAGAGGTGTTTGTCTCTAGCTTATAATGTTGTTGGAGATCAAGAAGAGCAAGCAATGGTGTGATCCATAATGCATACTCATGTTGCTGAGAAGCTTCATAGAGAATTGTTTATGAATCGTATGTCAATAATAGGATGAGGAACATGAAGATCTGAAAGTATGTCGAGCACAAGCACATTAATGATACCTTCTATTGATGATTTTGACCATTTGAAAGTATGTCAAGATTCTGAAGAAGGACTCAGTAAGAAGCTACAAATAAACAAGTCATCATCAACAAGTGTTCTTTCTGAAGGCATTAGAGAGAAGCTACGACAGTAGGACATTACCTTTACTGCCAATGGTACAGATTTGGGCAGTGGTAATTTGTGGCAGCATAGTAGGAAGTCAGCTAGGAATTTACTCTTGGAGGGAGAGGAGGCCATCCAATGAAAATCATATTGATAGAAAAGCTAGTGAAAAATTACACTCAACTTAGAGAAGAAGATGACTTGGCAGAGGTATAGTCTTGGAACCCAACAATGTATACTCTGTCAGTATCGAACACAAAGCTATGTTTTTTTATAAGGCCCCAACCGAGTGTTGGTGGTCAAAACCACTTTGGAAGTTAAGGCTCCAATCAAATCTAGGATTTCTTTTTGGTTAGCTTTGACTAATAAAGTTTTAACTTGAGATCATTTTTATAAGAGAACCTAGAATGGACCAAACCTAGGTTCACTTAAAGCAATTTTTGCAGCTCTGCCTCTGCTCTATCCAAAATGTGTCCTCTCTTGAAATTGGGATCTTTCTCAGAGACACTTTTCATAGACCTGCCTGGAGCAATGATAAAATTAAAGACAGCCATGCACTATGCCTTAAGAATAACCAACCCCTTTCCTTCACACTATGCTCTTTGTATAATGTTTGAAGTTGAGAGAGTATATCTAGAACGATATTTGCCAGCTGTGATAGCTCCCCTGTATGGCCAAAATGAACATTATGGCGCAGAATTCTGCTAAAAATTATGAAGTATTCGATTTCAAGCAACTTGTCTCTGCCCAATTCAGGACTCCATGGCAAAGCACTAGCTTCCTTAACATCAATATCTGATAATTTGTGGCAGCATAGTAGGAAGTCAGCTAGGAATTTACTCTTGGAGGGAGAGGAGGCCATCCAATGAAAATCATATTGATAGAAAAGCTAGTGAAAAATTACACTCAACTTAGAGAAGAAGATGACTCGGTAGAGGTATAGTCTTGGAACCCAACAATGTATACTCTGTCAGTATCGGACACAAAGCTATGTTTTTTTTATAATGCCCCAACTGAGTGTTGGTGGTCAAAACCACTTTGGAAGTTAAGGCTCCAATCAAATCTAGGATTTCTTTTTGGTTAGCTTTGACTAATAAAGTTTTAACTTGAGATCATTTTTATAAGAGAACCTAGAATGGACCAGGATTCTGTTATTTATACCGAATAGATGAGGAGACCATCCAACATATACGTTTGGACAGTCCCTTTGCAAAAGAGGTTTGGAAGGAGGTATTATGTTTATCTAGAGAAGCTGGGCAGTAGAATCATAATTCTTTGGTTGAATGCTCAAAAAATTGGATGAATGATCCTGCTGTTGTGAGACAAAAAAACCCTCCCATGCATTGTTGTTTGGGTGCCATGGATCACCTGAAATGTAATCTTGTTTCAGGGGAAATATTGCTCTCTACTGGTAGTATTCCATAGCATTAGACATATCTATCAGGAATTAAAACAACCTCCTATTTAGAAGACCTCCAAAATTTGCAAAGCACATGAGGTAGATAAGTCATATGCTTGGATTATTTTGATGGTTCCAGCCAAGGTAACCCAGCATCATGAAGGGCTAGAGGTGCCTTTTATTTACCTTATGGAAATAATTTTTCTTTCAAACTGTCCTTAGGCTGTGGAACAACAATTGGACTGAGAGGCATGCCATTGTAAATCTTCCAAAATTGGTGCTAAAAATATATCTAGACAAGTTGCAGCTCATCAAGGATTCCAGAGTCCAGACTGGTGTCATTGAATGGGTCCAATGATGGGGGCATCCCCCTACAAATCCCTGAGTTTACTGTTAGGCAGAGGCCCCATGTTTGGCACAGGTACTGTTTATATTTAATTTTAATTTTATGGTCAGATTATTCTAGGTTTTGTGCAACATGTGGCATATTTTTTAACTATTTTGATGAAGCCCCCCCCCCCCTTTTTTGTCCAATGATGTCTGGCTTAAGCCAGTCTATATTATCTACTTTTTTGTCCAATGAAACATTCCTGCTCATGGTGTCAGCTCCTGAAAGAGTGACCTTCCTCATGGCCAACTTCCTTATTATTTTGTTTCTTTTTTTCTGGTGAAACGCCCTTTGTTTAGATGGATGACTATAAAACTCTTTTCATGTACTATTGGGTAGAACCTCCGTTCATGTACAATTGGTACAACATTTGCATAAATGTGGTCCCTTCAACAGCTTAACACAGCCTTTTTTATCAAGTAGGTCCAGGATTCGAACCTGGGTTATCTCAGTAGTAAATACTAAATACCTCACCACTAAACCATATCCCAGTGGATGACTAGCTTCCATCTTTCTAGAGATTAGAATAGCAAATCATTTCTTGTGCTTGTAATTAGAACTTAGAAACAGGGTCTTGGTACACTACAATTCCGTTTGGTGTATGTTGGAATATTTATAATAGGTTTTGACACACTCAATGTGATTGCATGGAACTTTTTTTATCTGTGGATCTTTGCGCCATTTCTTCTTATTCATGAATTTGCTTATTTGTTGCATATTTGTGTGTGCATGCTGTTTACTTATCTTTATATTGCCACTTCTACTGATGTATTTCTGCCATGCCAGAAAAATTCAAATACTGATGCCACTTTAGAGGATGGAAGTGACAACTCAAATAATGCACCATGTCAACATTTTGGAGTGTCTTCAGCAGCACATTCTACTGGATCATTTGGTGGTTCGAGCTCTTCAGCTTATTGTATTGATGAAGCTGAAGGTTTTCCAAGCTCAAGCCTTTCTCTTTCCATGCCAAATTTCAGTGAGCATTTAGGCTCCCATGCTATTTCGAAAGCACTTCAAGCAACCTCTACTTCATGCATCACAACTTATATGGTTAATCCTTCTGCTATCCAGAAGAATTTCTTTTTTCTAGCAGCTGCTGGTGTCTATCCTAGCACTACAGCAACAAGGTAATAGAAGATATTATAGATAGTGGTGGATGCATTCATTTTTATTTAGTCATCTAATTTTATTACAGACTAAAGAAATAGAAAGAAAAAAGTTTGATTTCAGACTTACTGTTGATTACTTTTGGCAGTAATGCTACTGCTGTTCCAGGAAAACAGCCTTGCACATAGCTAACAATGTTTTATGATGGGATGGTGAATGTGTATGATAATGTCCCTGTAGAGAAGGTATGTTCTATTTCTGGTGTATTATTTGTTGTGTGTATACATTGATGCATTCTTTCCTTAGTGTGTGTATGAGAGAGATAGAGCATTGTACAAGGTTGCAGGGTATTAATTTATCCCCTTGTTAGCTGCTTTTTATTTGAGAATAGTGTATAACCTGTATTGAACCTGCCTTTTGGTTATGACAAGAACACCCTTGCCCAGTGTTTGGGGTTGATTATCTGGTCTCTGTTTCCATTTGATGTGTGTGTATGTTCGATACGACTTTTACCAACCCTCATGTCAATGCATCGCAAGTGCTTAGGTATTCATTTTGTATTTTTTGTGTTTGTAACTTTTATAGCCATTGCCAATATGTATTTATTCCTGCTTTATGAACATTGAGCACATCTTGTAGTATATTTTAGATAAGTGATGTGTGGTCAAGAATCCCATTAGGTAAAAGAGAGCTAGTGTGGATGTAATGTTAGTGAGTTCTGAATTTCTCATGTATTGTATTAGTTTCAATCCTACAATTATCAGTAAGTCACATAAAATATGGTGTTTTCTGTAGGCTCAAGTGCTCATGCTTTTGGCTGCCAGTGTGAGGTCTACAAAAATGACAAATATGCCTCCACGAAGTTCAGCAATGGCAATGCCTATTGCAACTGTTGGTCATGCTATGCCAATCACATTTCCTTTTTTTTCAAACCAGCCAAACCGAGTGTTTCCTATGACTTCACAAGATCCTCTACAAAAGACACAGGCAAGCATTTAGCCAAACCCATATCCTGCAGTAACCTTGAATGCTGATGATTCTCAATCAAATCAAAGTATTTCAACTTCTAGCAATCAACAGGAATCTTCAAAGTCAAGTGATGCAGGGATAATCCCAGCTCCTCTCATATCAATTATCCACAAACTTTTCCCAAACAAGTTCAGACTCAAGCCAGGTCCCAGATCTAGTTTTTATGTCTATACACACCTTTTTTTGTGATGAAAATTGTCTAGAATGCTGGTCGTTATCCAGGGCCTATAAAATGATACCCAGAGGGCCGAGGATCATCAACTGGCCACTGAGAATCAGAATTTCTGACCTACATTATTAATGATCATCTTAGCTATCTTGTTCTTGATTTGGCAGTTGTGCATAAAGTGAGCAAAAGTATCCAAGTACAACTGATGGTGCATACTCCAAATTTTTTACTATCCATCTGATTATTTGATTCTGGCATGCCTTGTAATTTGTAAATTGTGATAGTCACCCACATGATGGAACATAAATAACATGTTGGAGTGACTGCTACAGCAAGAAATTAATTGGATGGGATTTGATGGATAAATGCCCATCATAGTGTGAATAAAGATAATTTACACATCATAATCAATATAATGACCAATCATGTGCAGACATGAAATCAAAACAAGAGAAATGCTGGAATCCAAAATTTTCTCTAGCTACAAAATATACATAAATATCCCAGATTACATTGTTGGGCACTAGAAACTGAACAGCAGTCCACATGAATTAACCAGAAGAGTTGGATTTCAGCTATAAAAGACACTTCTGGTCCAATTTCATCCCAAGAATCATGTCACTGCCTTTTATAACCAGCTTTTCGTGTTTAGGATTCTTATGATTTCTTAGCAGGTTATATCATTTACAATATAGTATTTCTTAGTTGTCATTAAGGGCATGGTTTATCCCTTTTGACGTACCTCTACATGATTAGTGCGAGGAAAGATAATTGCCGCATCATAATCAGTATAATGACCACAGTCATGTGCAGACCTGAAATCAGGTCCACTGGTTTGAAGCATTATCACACATTTCTGAATGTACAGAAATCTTAGCTGATAGGAAAGCAATCATTGCAAAGAAGATGATTATTTACTTGGCTTCTTATAATTTCTTAGCAGGTTGTATCATTTAGCATGCAGTATGTTTTAATTGTAGACATTGCATTAGAGGAATTTTGGGGTCTAAAATGGGCCTCCTAAGGAAAATAATAAAATAATAGTTAAAATAATAAAATAATAGTTCAAATAATAAAATAATATTGATTAATTTTGGAGGAAGAAAGAAAAAACATACTTTTTGTGTTCGTATTTTCAACATATCTCCTTGTGTTTTTACTCAAATTTCGATCGGGATAGCTTGTTGGATGTGGAATTTGATTCCGTATCCAACGAGTACCCACACTGCATATTTTTGACGGACCCCGCTACCCCAAAAATAAGAAATACCTGAAAAAATGTGATGATGATGTCATCATCACGTTTTTTCAGGTATTTCTTATTTTTGGGGTAGTGGGGTCCATCAAAAGTATGCAGTGTGGGTACTCGTTGGATGCAGAATAAAATTCCACATCCAACAAGCTCTCCCGATCAAAATTTGAGTAAAAACACAATGAGATATGTCAAAAATACGAACAAAAAAAGTAGTTTTTTTTAATGACAAATATGTGAATTCAACCATTATGGTTGACTTATTTTATTGAAATTCTATTGGTTCTTGAATTCCAACTCACAAAAACTTATTTTGGCACGTTTTCTTATCAGGCCCATTTTAGACCCCAAATTTCCTCTAATGGATACAAGGACACAATATTAGATTGTGTTTATACCAATTGTGGTTCATTATTGGTCTTTTCTGAGCATTTTTTTGGTTTTACCATTGTTTCTGTCATGTTTGATTGTATTCTTCTTTCCTGTTGTCATTTTGAATGAAAGTTCATTAACATTCCTAATGACCATTTGTTGTTGATGCATGCATCAGGCATTTGCTGTTATTGCTAGCTCTTCTCTTCGGATTGATTTGTCATGTGTACTGGAGCATGTTTTTGCAGAACTAACAACATTTTTGCGAAAGGTAAGCTTTACCTTTGCATTGCAGCCGTGCCTCGCCTTTGAACATTGTTTTAATACAAGCCATTGGGCTTGACTTTGCTTTAATTTTTTATTTTACTTCCTAAAACATTTCTTATTGCATTTGAACTTTCACACATGCCAATCGTGCATTAAGGAAAGCTTCATTGGGGACTCTTAATTTTTTAGTTGTTGCTTATGGTGATAAAATCACTTCATCTACATTTGAGGCTATTATCACAGAGCTTCCCTCACTTATCAGGTTTGGGCCCATGGACAATTTAGTGCTTGCTTCTATACATAACATAATGTAGTCGTAGGGCTATTTTATTTACTTGGTTGGGTTCTGATGGTACGTTAATGGTTTCCAGTGATGCAGACCTACATATGACTGCTTTAGAATTGGAACTTTGTTGTACAATGATGAATGATCAAAATCGTCACGAAAATGTTGGTGCTGCAATACGTGACAGGGTTCTTCCACAAGCTCTTGTTCTAGTCAGGAGTTCATTGTTGCAAGGTCAAGCTCTGCAGACAAGCTTTGTACATAATAATTTTATCATCATTTTTATGTGGGGCATTATAGCAGATTACATGTTTCTTGTGGTTGGTAAGTATGGTTGTGTGTTTGAACTTACAGGCTTTGCAAAAAAAAATTGCATCTTTGGTGCAGTCAACAAACACAAGCTTTGATGCTTTATTGGATGCTCTTCTTTCAAGTGCCAAACCTTCTCCACAATTGGGTGGTCTTGCAAAGCAAGCTCTCTATTCAATTGCTCAGTGTGTGATAGTTCTTTGCCTTGCTGCAGGAGATAAGAAATGTGCATCTACTGCAGAAATGCTGATGAACATTCTGAGAGACAGTAGTGGTGCCAATTCGGTTAGTTCTGCCATTGAAACAATGTTGTATTGACACATTTATATGACTTATGAAAATGGCAGGATTGTTCTCATGCAGATACTACTGCATATTCCTTTGTTATAAGTTTTCTGAGGGTACTTTGTTTTGGTTTCCTAGAATATGTTTTTGAGAACATTAATATTGTTAGATGTATACATAAACAATCAAAGTTTATATAGTGCATGAATATAAGTGTAATATATGTTAATTGATAGTTTCTCCCAACTGTAAAGTCTTATGTTGATTCATTGTTTCATATGCTTTATGACTTAATTCTGATTTCAATTTCCATACATTACAGGCACGACAGTACCTTGCTCTGCTATGTCTAGGTGAAATTGGCAGGCGAAAAGATCTTAGCCATGCTCAGGAGTTCTTGGGAGTCATAGTCAAGGGTGTTACCCAATTTGCAAATATTTAAAAAAAAAAAAAATTCACTTCCGTCGCTTATGCGACGGTTATTTAAAAAAAAATATTTACTTCCATCGCTTAAGCGATGGTTATACCTATCGCTTATCCGACGCTCACCCTTTCTCTTCGTCGCTTAAGTGACGGCACTTCATGTCGCTTATCCAACGATTACAGTTTATATCCGTCGCTTCACCGAC
This sequence comes from Pseudotsuga menziesii, assembly GCA_001517045.1. Lineage (NCBI taxonomy): Eukaryota > Viridiplantae > Streptophyta > Pinopsida > Pinales > Pinaceae > Pseudotsuga > Pseudotsuga menziesii. The sequence continues at coordinate 89,324 of LPNX010817063.1, read as the reverse complement.
GGCATGAAGGTGATTTTTTTTGCTACCGTCGAAGAAAGGATGTCGCTTAACCGACGCTTTAAATTTAACCGACGGTTACTTAGGTGTCGCTTAACCGACGGTTACTTAGGTGTCGCATAACCGACGACAAGTTTCCGACGCTTAAAAAAAATCAAAGTGTCGTACATGTGACAGGGCAGTGTCGAAAATCTGACATGACGGCCGTCGGATTTTTGGTCAAAATGTAGTAGTGATTCTTTGGGGCTGGTAGGGCTAAAATAGCTGCAATTTTCAATGGATCTATCCAGATACCATCCTTAGAAACTATGAAACCTAGGAGATGTCTCGTCTCAACGCAAAAAATACATTTATGTGGATTGAGCCATATATTATAATGACGACATCTCATAAAAATATCCCTAAGATGACCAGGGTGGTTCTCCCATCACTGTGAATGAGCTGGGAGGTCGTCAAGGTATGGTTCCACAATATGTTTAACATCGTGAAACGCATAGGACATAGCATGCTAAAACGTAGCTCCAGTGTTGTTTAGGCCAAATCGTAACTTCCTATATGCAAGAGTACCCCATGGGAAAATAAATGTCATCTTGTGCTGATCGATAGGAAATATCTCGATCTGATTAGAGCCAGAAAATCCATCCATGAATGAGAAGATGACACTTCCAGCACAGTTGTCGATAATATGGTTGATATGCAGAGTTGGAAAGTTGTCTTTGGGACAAGATTTATTCAAATCTCTGAAATCGATGCAGACTCTAATAGTGCCCTATTTTTTTATTGACAGAGACAACGCTTGATACCCACTTCATCAGGGCATAGGATAAATAACCCCTTCTTTCATAAGTTTTTCTATTTTGGACTTGATAGCCACAGCCTTCCGTGGATGGACTTGCCTTAGTTTTTGGCTTACAGATTTGGCTGTGGGATAGGTTTTGATTTCTTGGACCACGATAGACAGGTATATCCTACGCATTTCTTCATAGGACCAGGAAAAAATATCTTGAAATTCCTTGAAAAATGATTTGTATGCTTCAAATTCTTCTACTGAGCAGTTCTTCCCAACATGAACATGCTCAAGAGTGCCAGGATTGATTGATATGTCGATTGGATTTGTTTTGGTAATGTTACAAATATTTCCTTCAAATTCAATGTTCTGCAACAATACAAGAGTTTAAGGAGTATGGACAAAATATGTACTAAAGAAAGATGTAAAATCATGGTTTGCCGAACTGGTGTTGGGGAGGAACGATGATCTGTGATGGTGATCCTCCCATATAGATTCATTCATACTCATGATCTCCATAATAGAATCGTCAGAAGGAAAATTTTGGGAGAGATAATCCAGAGTAAGAATAGAGGGTTCTAACTAGTAGGGAAGGTGGTAGGGATATGAAGCAACCAGATGAAGGTCATCAGTGTGGTCATTGGAAAGGGTTTGGACAATGTCATACATTGCTTCATGTGGACTCAATGAAGTTGAATGAACAACTTTTTTGCCTTTGGGATCACAACCAAATGAAGAAATCATATTTACTATCATTGTTTGTGTTAGGAGGAGCTGATAGGAACACCCCCATAAGGGAATAATCCTTTAGCATGCCTATCCTGATCAACTAGTAAGGAGGAGGGGACTGACCTAACATAGGGATTTTATCTGCCATAGGGGTAGTAAAATCCAGCGTACATAAATCAAGCTGATCAATTGTTACAATATTTTCTAGATGTAAAAATTAGAGAGTTTGAAATGCCGTCGAAGCGACATCAGTCATGGAATAAGACCAATTTCTTCTTAACAAGAGATTGTAGTCTAAAGGGGCATCCACCACTTCCACTTGAATGAAAATAGTTTTGCCCCCAAGCTCGATTGGAAGTGTTGGTATGAGACCTTGGGGCTGGAAACCTTGTCCATCAAAGGCTTTTAGGGTCGTTGGTGATTTCATAAGCTCAGGAGAGCCAAGGGCTTTTCAACAAGACAGGGACAAAACTGAAGATGAATCTCCTTCGTCTAACACAGTGTTGAAGACATTTTTCCCAACTACTTTCTTCATGATTTGAAACATGAGTTGGTGAGGTAGTCTAGACTTATAGTTCTTGACACTAAAATGAATCAAATTAGTGTTGTTCGGGTCTAGGGCTCTTAACGTGGTTAATAGGTTTTTGCGTTGTGTAGGACAACTTTGGAGTACTTCCAAGGTAGACATTACACATGGTTCCTGAGCGAGATATTCAATGACGTTGTAAAACTATGCAGCTCAGGCATTAGGGTTGAAAACACATTTTCTAAGAGTACTCTTTGGTGGATGCAAAATCATGTCGAGATTATGTTTCTCGATAGTTAAGGGACCATTACACGAGGATGCAGGAGAACCAATAGGGGGAGCTTTATCTAAAGATGAATTGTCTTCCTTTTTATCTCTAGGTTTGTCATAATTCTGAATTCAAGTTTGTAAATTAACAGTTTCCAAGGACATCATGCGGATTTCCTCTAAAGAACTAGAATTTCCCTAATTAGACATGTGTTTTGTCAATTGTTGCTAAGAAGGGAAAGGATCAGTGAGAACTGCTGGCGTAGGGTTAGTTTGCAAAATTTTATTTATTTCTTCATGACAGGGACACTCCTTCGTGAAGTGATCCCCTCTGCACAATAGACAAGGATATTTCACTTTTCTCTTCCCTTTATCGTTTTCATTGGTTGTAGGTTTATGGTTCTCTTGTTGGTTTCTAGGTTTTTTGTTTTTTCCTTTACCTTATTTTTTATTATTACCAGGTGTTTGCATACTTTGAATAGCATTTACCTCAATGGAAACCTTGGGACTTGAAGGAGTATTAGACGAAGCATTGGGTTGCTTGGAATGTTTCACTGCTGATGAGGGTTGGATTGAACCAACAATCCCATCAATAGGAGTTTCTACAGATGGCTTAGCAAGATCAGTTCTAGGGTGAGGAGCTTGAGGGATCAAGTCATACAGTGTTTTGGACTGGGAATATAGCAAATCCTGGTACTCAGTGTGACAAATAGCCTTCTTTTTAGTTACAACACTGCCCATAGACACATCTTGGGAAATAGGTGGCAACAAAGACTTCGTAAACCAATCAGCTAAGAGTTGGTCCAAGATAGGAGCTTTAATGAGCCTTCTCTGCCTTCTCCACTCATGGATGTGATATGATATGTGTGTGGAGGTGTTTTGATGCAGATAAGTTAAAAAGTCTGTACCTATTTTGTAACAAATGAGTAGCTGAAAGTGTGTGAGGAAAAAAATTGCCAATCCACTAAAATCCACAAATGAATGTCATGGAAGTTCAATATACCACTTCGTGGCCGTATCGGTCAAAGTGCACTGGAAGAGTCTTAATCGAATATAATTGTCCATCAAGGAGTTGGATGAAGACCATAGATTGAAATTCATAACGTGACTTTTGGGATCATCTCCCTTCTTACCATCGAATTTTGGAATGTTTGATGGCATATTTACCGGAATTGCAAGCCACGAGGGATTGTGTTGGATGGGGCCATTAATCAACTTGGAAAAATTAGGTAAGTCCAAAGTTTCTAGGAAAGGTAACTGATGATTGGGCTCCACATACTGGTATAATTGATAAGGCATGTAACCACCAGTAGGGCCATAGGTTGAATGATATACAGGTTGTTGAAATGTTTGATGAGATGATGTACTTCCCAAATATTGACCTCTAAGGTTAGGGCCGCTAGAGCTACCGGGGCCATTAGGTCCATTAGGACCATTAGGAGGAGGTTCGCTAGGTGTTGGGGCTCGGACCTTGAAGGTCCTTAATTTTGGAAATTCCATGGTTTTGGTGCGAAGCTTGTAAGTGAAGGTGCGGTCCAAAATAGTGTTAGGGGTTTCGGGGTTGGGTCGAAGCCCCTCTTTTTGTAAATAACCCATGGTTTTTAAGCCCATGGTTTAAGCACATGGTATTGTAATAGTGCACTTGTATCAAGAGGCACTTATGTAAAGGATAAAAGATCTTTTTTCAAAGGTTTTTGTATGATGATAATTTGATGCGAAGAAGCCAAGGTCTATTTTTGGGTTTAAGGTTAAGCCCTAGCTGAGTGCGTGGATGACCTCTGCAGCTTAGTGCATAGAGGGTTTTGGAAGAAAGGATCTGCAGCTGAGTGCGCAGTTTTGGGTTGTTGAGAAGATCTGTAGCTGAGTGCGCAGATCAGAACTATTGTTTTGTAAAGAGTTGAATATAAACACAGTTCTGTGGACGTAACCCCTACCTTGGGGGTGAACCACATATATCTTGTGTTGTGGTGGTTCTTGTTATTTTATTTCTGTTATGTTTTATGCATTTGATAAGTAGATGAATGATAAATTAAGATAAAATATTAAGTATTAACTTCGTTGTGAATTCCCAGTTAATGGTTAAGCAAGTAACTGTCTTTTTATCTAAACTACAAATCTATTTAAGTGAATGTCGAAGCTCTGTATTGTATGATTATTATTTGTTAAGCTTAAGTTATAGTAATATCCCTCTTTTGCCTACAGAAACCTGATTCTACAGCACCCCATAGCTGTTTTGGGTGAGACTGCAACCTATTCGCAGGTTGTTGCTGAAAGGGCCAACAGTGTGGGTCTCTTTGTTGGTGGGAAGATAAAAGTATAAGAACCCGGGTCTGCCCTAAGCCCAAAAAATTGGTTCCATTGTCGGTTGAACCAGTATCTACTTCAAGAGGGATCTATGTTTTGCCTGGAGGGATATGTTTTGGAGGCCCTCAGTAAAAGAAATCAGTGACTGGGTTGGAGATACCTATCTGAAATTTGCGGAACAGGAGAATAAGGATCCTCGTCGTAGCTCAGACGACTTCTTGAAAAGGTACGTTTTTTTTATATTTATGAAATTTTCTTTGGTAGTATCCACATAGAATTGCACCAGTGGTTATCCAGATTGACAGAAAGAAAGACAAACTTCAAAGAAGATTAGTCTCTTGACTGGACCCCTGAAAGAATTAAGTTGTTGAAAAATACGAGCAACGCGGTATCAAGAGCTGTTGACTTCTAGACAAGGCGAACCCTTGAAGAATTTGTGATGAAGTTCACCATCGACAAACATACTTCTTTCAGCGAAGCAGAATGACAGTTTTTCAAAGGACCAAGGGGTAAGTACCCGAATTCATTAATTCTAAAAATTAAAATGCTCTTGGCTGAGAAAGGCATATTGCTTATCGAATCAGATTGCTAGATTTATTGCTACTAACCTATGTTTGAAAGCGAAAGTGACTTCGATGAGCAAAGTGGTTTGCTTCACAATGGTAAAAGATACAAGATAACTCTTGGATCCTATACCCTAGGCCAGAATACCGATTATACCTCATTAATCCCAGAAGAGTCTGAATCTGAAGAAACCCCTTTTGTTAGAAACCCTCCTATAACTCCGTAGCGAAGGTCTGTTATCCCTGAGAACCCTTCGTAGTCTGAAAGTAACCCTAGCCCGAGTAGTCCTGTCACAAGTTAGTCTACCTCAGAAAATTCCCTTCCTCCTGTTACCAGTCTTCCCCTTCCCCGCCCCCCCTCCCTCGATTCAATATGGCCCATATGAATGATGATATCAAGCTCCCAATTTTTAAAGGAACTGGATTAGAGGATCCAGAGCAGTTTTGGTTCTTATGCGAAGCTGGTTGGACTGCTAAGAATATTATGGATCAAAATACAAGAATAGCACAGCTGGTCACCTCTTTCAGAGACCGAGCTTTGACCTGGTTTATGAATATTTCCAGTACTCAGAAATATATCTTGGCTGATATTAAAAAGGCAATGATCAAAGAATTCAAGAAGCCTAAATCAGAGTCACAGTGTATAACTAAACTGAAAGAAATTCAGCAGAAGCGAGGTGAATCAGTATGGGACTTTGATCAGAGGTTCAAGGTTCTGTTGGATCAAGTTAGTTTTACTATTGGACCAAAACAACATAAAGAATGGTTTATTGCAGCACTATTACGTCATATCAGGACTCCACTGATGCAATAGAAGGTTGTTGATCAGCAAGAGGCATTGGAAATTGCTATGAAACTTGAAACAACTCCTGTTGCAGATAATTCTAGAATAGCCCAAATACAAGCACAGTTAGCAGAAATGGATTTGGAGCTTCGCGACATGAAAAAAGGGAAATCTATTCGAGGAGAGGTTTGGTGTACATGATGTAAGACAGAAGGTCATGACAAAGAATAGTGTCTTGCATTAAGAAATTATTTGAATACCGGTGCACAGAACCAGTTTAACCTTAATGTCCTATATTGTGAGATCTGTAGAACAACTGGCCAGCATCGACCTGAAGATTGCTATCTACTGCAGAGATATGTTCAAGTACCTAAGAATCCCTACTGCAAGTTCTGTAAGTCATTTGGACACAACGAAGATGAATGTCACAGCTTTGACCTCATGAGAGAGCGAACCTATGATGCTTATACGGTACAACCCGATGCACAAGGCAATGATGGATATGGTTACCATGGTAGTGCATCAGGTCGAGGTAATTTCAGAGGTCGAGGTCATGGTGGTATGCGTGGAAGAGGACGAGGCCATGTTATTTGCTATAACTGTAATCAGGCAGGACATTTAGCTAGATACTGTCAGAACCCAACTATGACATGTCGATATTGTAGAGCAGTCGATCATGTGATTGAGCAATGCCCACAGTTGATAGCCAAGATACAAGAAAGAAATAGCGCTCCTACTCAAAATGTTCATATGATTGTTGTAGATAAAATACCTGTCCCAGCCATTAACATTGTTACAAGGAGTGGAGCTATGACGCAGGTGCAGAATAAGGAGAAACAGCTTGACGAGTCTTGGGTCCGTAAGACCCCAGAAAAAATTCCAACCTTCGATGTTGGAAGAGAAAAAGGAACATTTATGGAAGCTAAAAAAGACTTTGCTGATCTGAGAACATCAGTAGCAACTACGCAACAGCATCAACAGCAGTTACAGTTTCAAGAAGCTTCGCTGGATCAAGTAAGTACACTAACATCATTTTTATAGAGTTGTATGAAGCTATTAAGAAATCAGAATGCTTTGAATGAGTTACAGAAAGTTATTTAGTCTTGCGAACCTCAGCGAAGCTCTGATAGAGGAAAAGTTGTTAATAGAGTTAGAAGGACCAGAAGAGAAATGAGATTGCATGCTCAGATAAGAGATTATGACATGAATGATATCATTTTAGACCTGGGATTAGAAGTGAATGTCCTAAATAAGCAGACATGGGAACAAATGGGAATACCTACGTTGGAATGGTCCCCTATACAGTTGAGATTATCCAATCAGCAGAAGATTGTGCCCTTGGTAAGATTCCCTAGTGTACCAGTGGACATTGATGGAGTCAGTACCTTAGCATATTTTGAATTCATTGAAATAATTGATGATAGAAACCCCTATCCACCATTGCTAGGAGTTGAATAGGCAATAGACAATTATGCAGTAATCAACCTTGAGAATAGACATATGACTTTTGAAGGAAAAGGCTTGAGAGTCATAGTACCATTGGACCCTTCCCAAGTAGAAAGGTATACAGAGACAATCAGAGATGAAGATCAGGATGTTTTGGATCATATTTACAACATCACAGCTAAATAATAAGACTATGTTAACCCTACTACTGAAGGTATAATGGATTGGCAGTGTGACAATTCTTGCATGACTGATTCAGATGAAGGCCTAGAGAATTGGTAGAATAGACTTTATGAGCTACATGGACATCGATGTGCAAGAATTACCAAGTCTATCAGATGGGTTGGCTCATAGCCAAGAATCTTACCTACTTTTGATGTCTTGATAGACCCAGAAGATTTTACTGTACAATTCTCAGAACAAGTACCAGATTCACAGAAAATGGAGACTCTAGATTCAGTATTCAGAGCCACAGCTACCAGATGGTGGAATGGTCATAAAAAGTATATTCATAGTTGGAGAGCTTGCCAAAAGTTTCTTCTCCTGAGATTCATGGAACAACCTCAGGAGGTACGAAGCAGATTTAATGGTAAGACTAGCCCTCAGGAACATTTGGAGCAGTGTTATCAAGCATGGAAGCATGTACCTTGTGAAGAATGGGTACATAGGTTTGTACACACTCTGGAACCTGTAGCAAAGAATTGGTATGCGGAAGTGGAGCTTCGCCATGGTACTGTAAGTTGGGTTAGCCTTATTGATAGTTTTGTGCTCACATTTTCTATTAATGAGGATTTCCCTGCTTTGGACGCAGCTATTAGGGTGATCCATACTAAGGTGTTTGATGATAAATAAATAGCTGAGCACCAACTTGATTGGAAGGAACATGAAGCTAATGCAGTAGAATGTTATAACCTCGCCATTGATGAAGACGATGACCCTTGCAACATTAATATTCCTGAATCAGAAGGACATTGTGAAGTACATGGACCAGCAGTCGAATCACCTGAGGTAACTCAGCCCTTGAAAACAAGAAAAGTAAAAATTGGATCAGAATAAATGCCTAAGTATGCTACCATTGGAGATTATTGGGACGAAGAAATGGTAAGCAAAGTGACTGAACTCCTCCATGAGTATCAGGACTTATTTTTGATGAAGTTCTCATAAATGAAAGGTATCCTTGGTGATATAGGAGTGATAAAAATCCCTTTGAAAGTTGATGTGAAGCCTGTGAAGTAGCACCCTTATAGGCTAAACCCTAAGTATAAAGAAAAAGTCAGGATGGAGTTGGATAAGATACTCGCTGTAGGAATCATTGAGGCTGTCAAAGAAATTATGTCATGGTGTCAGGATGTGTCAAAGGTCTGTATTGTGTTGAAGACCCTTATTATGGTGCATCCAAAGTTACTGGTTGTGCCAAAGGAGAAAGGTGTGTCGAAGCCTAAAATATGACCATTGGAAAAAAGAAGATTTGGTGGCGTCGGTATGTTAACCGCATTAACTGCCTGTAATGATGAGATTTTAAGGAATCTAGCGCCATTTGGACAAGATCTACCGCTGTCTGATCAGATATGGTGTCTTCAGTGCACATTTATGGTAGATTTGGTCGTTGGATTCTATAAGAAGACACCCAGACCTGTGAAGTTTGCATTACGCATTTTCTTGAGTTTTACAGTTCAGTCCATGTTAGCTGATCGCGAAGTTTAGAAATTGTTGAGAGAATTCAGAAAGCGGGATCTGTAGAACCTTATGAGAAATCCACCTGCATCTGCACCTCACGAAGAAACTCCCCCAGCACCGAATCAACCAATGCAGACACGATCAACTAGAAATAAATTTAAGGCAGAAGTTCATTCTAAGTGAAACGAAGAAAGACACAAGCCATTAGGAAAGACACCAGAGGATCCCGTGATGAATCCTCCTGGAGAATTTGAAGACTTTGGTGAGGATGAGAACGTTGCACCGCAACATCCACCATATCTTCCACCTCTTTGACCAGGAGTTTAGCCACCTCGACGGACAGCCAAATTCACGTTATGCACCCCTTCGCTGCCACAGGGTGTGCAGTTGGTCAGATCAATGATAGGAAAAATAGACCAGTTCAAGTACGTAGACCACAATACAAATGATCATGGGCAATTTCCACAGTTCACACCTGGGAAATACTTGCACTCTGTCCATTATCCAGAGGCTGATACGATGCTACTGGAAGTGAAACAATGGGCTACTGGCTTGGATCAAGCTGGCTTGTTGAAGATGCTAAATGTCCCCCACTTTGGTCACAGCATGTAGGTTACCGTGGTGGTCAAGCAGCTATTAGTGCTAGTGCATGATGGGCACCTATGGATAGGAAACCAGAAAATAGCTATTGATGGAGAACTAATTCATAGGATTACAGGCTTGCCAAAGGAAGGGCCTGATCCTAGGATTGATTTTGTCGAAAAACACGAGGATACGAAGCTGGTGCAGCACATGAAGGACCGCTTCGGCCTGACGAAAGGAAAGCAAGGGTATCAATCCTCGACAATTCGGCACTAGAACATTTGCTTCGCCACATAGCTCCTAGAATGTAAATTAATGCGGAAGTGTAGACCAAATGAAGTACCTGCCCCGATTGTCAGTATTGCTGTGAACTGTGCCGAAGGCTACAGTTACAAATGGGCAGAACACATTGCTAGGGAGTTCCTCGAGGATGTCTGTGATGCGCAGGAGAAAGGTATACCCTTTCATTACTCATGGTTGTTAGTACTTATTGAACTGGTAGGATGGAGAGAGCCTACCGAGGCACAGTTTGTTTATGTGCCTCTGGATATGCCTGGCGCAGCAAGGTATGCATCTCTTTGGGTCTCGCAGGATAAGGCCCCATAGCAGATGACGAACTATGTGTTCACCTTTTATACAATGAATATTTCATATGAGATCCTGAAAATGCCGTGGCTCAGTAATGAGCTATTCTCTTAGTATGCTGGAGTGGCCAACTTCAAGGATGACATACACAATGTCTTCGTCTAGGCCCGTGCAGATGATAAACATGCATGCTGGAAGTTGCCATATGTCATCACCCAGGAAGACATCATCACAGTAGTCTAGTAGTGGCCGACCGAATGGATGAAGCATGCAGGAACAAGGCCCAACATACCAGTCCCCCCAGTGATAGATATGGGTGCAGGTCCTAGTCAGCCGCCGCAAAGTGACCCACCAGAAGAAACTGAAGAACAAGATGACTCACAGCAGAGCGGAGATGACCATGGTGGTGACGATGGAGCTGATGAAGAATAAGAAGAAGTATCGGTAAAGATAGTTTTCAACTCTAATCACCCAAAAAAGCGCAAGTATCCAGAAGTGGAGGAAGTTACAAAGCCTTCACTTAGAAAGTAAGCTAAGGCATCGAAGGGAAAGAATATCGTCGAAGAGCTCACTTTGATGATTGAAGAGCTTGATCATGCTCTGACGAAGTCCACAGAAGTATTATCCAGCAAGTGGGCAGAATTTGCAGCTACACAGCTTGATGCACTCGCTGGCGTAGTATAGCAAATTACAGAACTGAAGGAGTTAGCAGAAAGAACAGCAACTAGAGCCACAGCAAGCAGTGCCCCAGTAGGCGCGCAGCCAAATACGAGGCAATGGCTAGCTAGAAACAACAGAGGGCAAGTACCAAGTACAGCCCTCATAATAACTGACGCAGCATCTCGATCACAGATGAGCATGGCCGTTGAGATAGACTACGCCAAGTTGTCTATGCCAGAGCTGCATCGTTGTCAGTTTGCAATTATGAACGAGATCCAAGAATGCGACAGCTACTCCCACATGCAGCTGTAAAATTCCACGAAGCAGAGTGAGAGCCTCACAATGTAGTTGGAAGAAGCGAAACAGAAGAAGAGGGAAGCAGAAAACAAGCAAGCTACACTGGCGCAAGTATTGGATGAGGCATGTCGAAGTCTCACTGACTTCGACAGGCAGGCTGAAGAAGAACCGGAGTAGAGAATAATCAAGCTAAAATACTATGCAGAACAATCTCGAATCCTGATAGAGAAGCTGAAAGCAAAACATGCAGCTCAAATTGTGGAGCTTCAACTTCGCATCATTCCTGAGAGTCCACCAGAGGTCAGGGAACAGCGTCGCAGAGATATTCAAGCCTCAGCAATGAAGATCTCAGATCTTGTGAGTAGTGCATCAAAGCTGCTAGAAAAAAGTGTCAAGGCCTGGGAAAACTTGCAAGATAACCCAGAGGTAGAAAATCTACAAGAAACCATTAAGCACCGACAGGCAGAGCTGGATGCAGCCAAAGCAGAAATCAAGACATTTCCTCCTATGCAGAAGATGCTTAAGGTGAAGCATAGAAATGAGCTCCAGCAAGAAATCGAGTCTTGCAGAAGGAAAGAAACACTGTTGGTGAACTCTGTGCAACCCCTTATCAATGAGGCCTTGGAATTGAGCACTGCTGCAGACAACCAGCTCAAAGTTTTGAAGGAGTATGATGCGTTTGCACAAGAAAAGGCCAATGAAGCATCAACAACAATACTGAAAGAGATAGTGGAGAAGGAGAAAGCAGCCAAAGATATCATGTGTAGCCTCAACAAGCAGTTCACTATAGTCGCCAACAAGATTCTTCCACCAGAAAAGAAGCAGAGTGCCCCAGGACGGGACACTGGTGAGTCTTAGGGGCCTTTTGGGGCTCGGACCTTGAAGGTCCTTAATTTTGGAAACTCCGTGGTTTTGGTGCGAATCTTGTAAGCGGAGTTGCAGTCTAAAATAGTCTCAGGGGTTTTGGGGTTGGGTCGAAGCCCCTCTTTTTGTAAATAACCCATGCTTTAAACCCATGGTTTTTAAGCCCATGGTTTAAGCACATGGTATTGTAATAGTGCACTTGTATAAATAGGCACTTATGTAAAGGAGAAAAGAGCTTTTTTCGAAGGTTTTTGTATGATGATAATTTGATGCGAAGAAGATAAGGTCTATTTTTGGGTTTAAGGTTAAGTCCCAGCTGAGTGCGTGGATGACCTCTGTAGCTTAGTGTGCAGAGGGTTTTGGAAGAAAGGATCTGTAGCTGAGTGCGCATTTTTGGGTTGTTGAGAATATTTGTAGCTGAGTGCACAGATTAGAACTGTTGTTTTGTAAAGAGTTGAATATAAACGCAGTTCTGTGGACATAGCCCCTACACTGGGGGTGAACCACGTATATCTTGTGTTGTGGTGGTTCTTGTTATTTTGTTTCTGTTATGTTTTATGCATTTGATAAGTAGATGAATGATAAAGTAAGATAAATTGTTAAGTATTAACTTCGTTGTGAATTCCCAGTTAAGGGTTAAGCAAGTGACTGTCTTTTTATTTAAACTGCGAAGCTATTTAAGTGAATGTTGAAGCTCTGTATTGTATGTTTATTATTTGTTAAGGCTAAAGGTACAGTAATATCCCTCTTCTACCTACAGAAACCTGATTCTGCGGCACCCCATAGCTGTTTCGTTTGAGACTGCAACCTGTTCGTAGGTTGTTGCTGAAAGGGCCAAAAATGTGGGTCTCTTTGTTGGTGTGAAGATAAAAGTATAAGAACCCGCGTCTACATTAATCCCAACACTAGGACCTCCAGGACCACTAGGACCACCCAGGAGGAGGGCCACTAGAATCCCCAGGACCACTAGGACCACCCAGGAGGAGGACCACCATAATCCCCAGGAGCACCAGGAGTAGGGCCACCAGAACACCCAGGACCACCAGCAGGAGGGCCACTAGAATCCCCAGGACCACCAGGACCACTAGGACCAGGAGGAGGGCCACTAGAACCCCCAAAACCACTAGAACCACTGGGAGGATGCCAAAAAAAACCCCTAGGACCACCAAAAGGTGGCCTTCTAACACCTCCAATAGTATGAATAGGTATTCCTCCCATCGTCGGCATATAAGACTAGTTGGGTTTCCCCCATGGTGTAAAATTATTCCCAGGGCATGTAATTCTAGTATAATACATTACTATGGGGTTTGGTTGATAATTCATATTTCCTACATGCATTTGATTTGTTGGATAACCATAACTGCATGAGGGTTGATGAACTGCAGGTTGCGCCACCGAGGGTTGACCTAAACTTGAAAAAGGGTTTACCACATTTGTGTTGGTAGGAGGGACATATACTATGGATTGTCCTACAACAAAGGTTTGTTTATTATTCGTAACAACTCCATTATTGGGTAACGTAGGCTGTGCCAGGAGGAAATAAGGTACAGACAATATTGGAACTAAAGGTTCCCCCGCAGCCATAGAAAGTATGGGGTGACTAGAGACAGGCCTATAACTTAATGTTGTAGGGGCAGGATTAGAGGTTTGACCTGGATGGCAAGAAGTCGCACCATATGCTGGATGACCATTGAAAGAATGTTTAATTTCAGCAAGAGGCCAAGGATCCATATTACGAGGGAGAAGAGCCGAAAGAGGTTATTTATGAGGTATGGGAGTTGTTAAGATTGTATCTAGTCTCTATATTCTCTCATGAAAATCACATGCACGGTGAATAGAGGCTTGGATTTGTCTATACTCTTCTTCACCTCGTGAATATTGTTCAAGAGAGGGCCTATTTACCCCAAATGAGGTGATGTCTTTCCCCATAGAATTTCTCCAAAATGGAGCATTTGAGACATACTCAGATGGAACGGGACTATCGGTACGACCTTCCATATGCGGATGAAAGGAAGTATCAACCATAGGATTCTATTGAACCAAGGGATTTGTATAAGAAGTGAATTGGTCTCCACTTTATACAACTATATTTTCTTCCTGGTGGGAAGTAGTCATAGCTCCTTGGTCGATGGATTCCATAGGACTTTCTCTTGTAACAGGAGGAAAATCGGGTGGCAATTCCTGATTCCTTTTGGATCGTCTCAACCAAAACTCAGCTAGATTGGTATAAGTTACTAAACTAACCTAGGGTCTTTGTTATCACTCTAGGAAACTCCTCTAGGTTGTAGCTCAAGGATGCCTGGTAACTTAACTGTTTTTATGGTTTTCCTAAATGGATCAATTTAGATGACCTAAAGGACCTCAGATGCTCAAGACATGCATAAAAATCAATCAAAATATAAGGCTTCTAACTACCAATGTTTAGAGGTTTGATAATAGGGTGGACAGATGGAGAACTTACTATGCTAAAAGATTCATATATAAAGCAATTACATATAAATGGCTAGTCATAAAAAGGAAGAGTGCTTGCAATTCATCTCATTAACATACAGATAGGGTGACAACTATCAGAAATTAAATAACATGAATAAACCCAAATTAGACATTCAAGCAAAAGCATAGAGCAGAAAAGATATGGAAGCTGAACATATAATAGCAAAAGAGCTTATATTAGATGATGAATAGCATAAGAAGCTTGATGATAATAAGAGTCTAAAGGTCCCCAAAGTCAAACCCTTGCTTCAAAATAAGTCTTAGGCTTTATAGCCTTTAGAAAAATATCTAGATCCTAAAAAATTGGATCTGATTTACTAAAAATAGATAAAAGAAATGTTTTTTACAAAATTAGGTCAAAAACCCTAATTTAAGTAATAGTCTATCTAACTCTAACACTTGTTCACTCATTGAACTCTTTGATGACTACAGTGAGCACTGAATTATAGCTATAACCTGTAATCTTATAGATAAGCGAGTGTTGGTAAAAAACAGGTAGGGTTTGTGACCCTTTTCTCCTTGATTGTATCCTCAAAACTGGAACATACTTCTCCCAATGGTGCTTTGCAGCAAATTTCAGCTTTATATTTCTCCCTGAGATAGTTGTATTTGCCAAAATTTGTTCTATGTGCCAAAAATACCTTTCTACACCCTTTTCTACTTTCGGTAGTTAAGGAAGCAGAATCCTGGGCTTGTTAACTGTCGAAAGCTTTGCTTTCAGTGGCTAATGAACCACTGCTCTGTGTTTGCCTAAGCCACCGAAAGGTCTATTTCTACAAAATTGTAATCAAACTCCCAATCATCCTCTTTCAGTTTTTCTATTGATCTTCTAGCACTTCTTCAGCCTCCATAGGGTTTGGAAAAATAGCACCATCCTGGGATGTGTTTGGATCTTGAAGGCTCATTGCTGCCTCTGCTAGGGTTTCTAGTGCAGGATAAGATTGTAAGCTAGGGTTTGAGTTGGAGTTCTTCAGTTGCAACCTCAGTAGTCTAATAATCCTATGCATCCTAGTGTTTCCCTGCATAAATCTTAGATTTCTCCTTTTCATCATGACATACATCCCTCTCATTTCTAGAATAGAATTGTGAAACTCCTTATTTCTCTTGGTTAATACTGCATTATTTCTTTTTATCTCCCTCTCCAAGACCTCTAGTTCATTTATTTTCTCTAGTATTTGGTTGACTCTCTGAGACCTAGGATTGCTTGAGGAGGTTTCTATCGATGGTTCTTCATGACATTCCCTTGGTGTTAGTGAAGGAAACTCATCATTTTCTCCTGCAACCTGCTCTGTCAGGTCAACTTCTTCATCCCTTTATTCTTCTAGGTCTAAGTAGGGTAAGTTCATTTCACTTTGTGTTGGTACTGAATTTTAGGTTTCTTTTATCTTGGTTGGTTTTAGAAGTGGGAGAAGGCTGATCCACTGTTATTGGAGAGAGATCCCTCCTTTTCCTTTTTCCACTCTTGGGGGTGGTGGATTTCTTTGAAGGGGAATTTCCCTTATATTTTGGTTGTAGGCCTATTTCAAACTCATTCCAGAATAAAAAATATGTCTATGCTATGTTTCTCCTTTACAGCAATTCTTGGACAATGAGCTGTATGAGGCCATGGCGAGACAACCTTCCTGTGACTTTTGTGGGCTGGGCCTTTACCTAGTGTGCCATCTTTGTTAAGCTCTTATGGAGGTAGAAGGGTAGGTTTAAAGGGATCCTTCCTATAAAATTGTTCATCAGCATGAAGTTATATATCATTTCCCTATTGTACCTACCCTCACAGGTTATATACACCAAAATAGCTTTCACTAATTGATACCACCTCTCCTCTAGCCACATCTTTATTAATGGTGGTCTTAAACCACTTCTCCCTAGTTCTTGGGAGTTTTGTCACTTATGTAATTAGCGTTTCATCCACTATGAACTATTCCTTGCCTATAATCACCTTGGAGCCATCAAAAGAAAAAGAAACTTCTTCTACCTCCTGCTGGTGTGAACCTTGGATTTTCTCACAAAATATGTAACAGCCTGCATCTTTGAAAAATTGCTAGACTTTTGGATGTGATTCTAAATAGCTGGTGTCTCCTAGTTACTACCTGAGAGCAGGTCCTCCTTTCTTCATCTTTGAACTATGCTTCTTAGTACCTGCAAAAATCAAAATTCAAATTCTGTGAAAGAGGTTATCGGGGTGGTTTTCAAAGACGGCCTCGAGCAGTAAGGATGCAACAAATTAGGAGTGTACTGAGGGTATGGCACTGATTTTGAGGGGTTAATACACTTGATTGGTACTCGAATGAGATGATGGTAGATTCGGGCGATATCCATGAGATAGCCAGCCTAGTAATCATTTTAATTTGAACTTGGCGTTATGTGGAGGTTTACTGCAGTCATGGGATAGATGGAGGGAAGGCTAGGGATTTGATTTCCATCAGTCATTTCAGATCACTAAGGACCTCTTAGCCATCAACTCATACTTTACTGTATTTCCCTGGTCTTTTAGGTGGTTAATCATGCTAAATTATGACATGCTTCATGCTGACGAGTTTGATTTTGATGGACATATAACCATTTTCCCTTTTTGGCCTTTTCGGTGGTTAAGAGAATTTAGGGTTTAATTCGTTAACTATCAAAAGATGGGATTTCCCAGACCAAAATGCCTTTCCTTAAAAAGAATAAAAATTAAACCTTTCTTCTACTATTCCATTGGGCATGGAGTTTATTTTGTAAAAACAAGAGAAATCAACTAAATAATATTTTACAATAACAAGGCCTTAAAGCCTCAGATAAAATAGAGTTTCAGGAACCCCCCATTTACTGGGCCATCAAACACCTCCTCTCTTTCCAAATTTTACAATTTGAAGGTGTTGTTTTGTTGCACTTGAGCTATCACAAAAGGGCCTATCCACAGAGAGTCAAACTTTCAATGCTTTCCCTTGTCTTGCCTGAAAGTATCCTGTTTGAGAACCCAATCCCCAACCTGAAAGTTGTCTGCCTTTGAAATTTTGTAAAAAATAAGAATGATCCTCTTTTGATGAGCTTCTGACTTTTCCATCATCTATTCCCTGACTTGCTTCAACTCCACCAAATTGAGCATCCTCCTCACCATGTCATTGGGTTCATCCTGTTCCTCCTGAAATAATTTTGCAACTGGCAGGATCAGTTGAATGGGAAAAATGGCCTCAGTACCATAAACTAACTTGAAAAGAGAAGTTCCTATGGATCTCTTGTCAGTCACTCTATCATCCAATAGAGCAAATTTCAGCTCAGAATCCCAGCTTTTCTTATTATTCTCCAATAGTTTTCTGATGATCCTAACTAGACTTTTGTTGGATGACTTAGCAAGGCCATTGCCTTAAGGATAATAGGAAGTCGAATGCACCAACTGAATTCCCATGGACTCACACATGTTAACCAATGCCCCATATTTGAAAGCTGGTGCATTATCAGTTACTAAACTTACTGGGTAGCCAAACTTGATAAAGATGTTCTCATATAAAAACCTCATGATGACTTGGTGAGTGGCATTCCTAGTAGGGACTACCTCTTCCACTTGGTGAAATAGTCCATGGCCACTAGGATTCATTTGTGTTGACCACTTGATGAAGGATTAATTTCACCTATAAAATCAAGACCCCACTGCTAGAAGGGACCATTTACTACAATAGGCCTAAGGGGCGAAGACCTGAGCTGCTGCTTTCCTATGAATCTTTGGCACTTGCCATAGGCTCTCACAAAGGCACACACATCTGAAAAAAGAACAGGCCAATAGTACCCAGCCCTCAGAATCTTGTGAACTATGGTCTACCAGTAATGATGGCCTCCACATGTGCTTGAATGAAACTGATGCATGACCTGAACTGACCCTTCTTTATCTAAGAATCTCAACAAAAAACCAGATAGATCTTTCCAATATAGCAGATTATCAATTACACAAAATTTCACCGACTTAACTTTAAGAGCTCGTGCTTGATTTAGGGTGAGTCCAGGGGGACTTATAACTTTTGCAGAAAATGAATAATACCTGAGTACCACTCACATGAGGACAAGTTCCCTACTTCTTGTTGACTATTATTCTTCTCCTAAACTACCTCTACTACTGCTTCTATTGTTGTTTCTGTTTCTATCTCTGTCTACAAGTTAGCAGAAGTTACACAAATAAAATTTATTCCCAAAAGATCACAATTTCCTTTAGCCATGAGTTTAGCTAGACCTTGGCCTTTCAAGAGCTTGGTGGGATTTACTTCTATGTCAAATTCAATAAACTTGGCTATCCATTTAGCTCTCTTTCCATCAATGTCAGGTTAGGTCAATACATCCTTTACAGCAGCTAAAGGGACATAGGAAAGGACCTTAGCATGTAGAATGTAAACCTTAAAAAATTTCAATGACTTGATGGGATCATACACCTAATTTTCAATGGGATCATATTTTAGTTCAGCATTCCTCAATGTCTATCTGAAAAAGGCAATAGGGTGATCAAGGCATTCCCCATGTTTTTGTAACAGCACTACTGCCACTATGTCATAGGATGCAAAGGAGAAAATGCAGAAACCCTTGGTGTAATCTAGACTAATCAGAGTGGGAGCTTCCATGATATCCTTCTTGATGTCTTCAAAAGAGCTTCTTGCTTGCTCTGTCCATTTGATTTCAGCCTCATTTTTTAGCATAGAGTTTATGTGTTTTACCAGCTCAGAAAATTTTGGGATAAACCTCCTGACAAAATTTATCTTACCTAGAAATGACTGAATATCCCTTTTTGACCTAGGTATGGACAAATTCTGGAATGCTTCAACTTGAACAGGATCAATATTCATAGCTTCAGCTGAGACTATGTGACCTAAGAATTTTTCCTCACTGAGTGCAAATTGAGACTTCTTCCGGTTCAGTGATATCCCAAATCTTCTACATTTCAGAAATACCCTCCTCAAATGTTGCAAATGTTCATCATGGTTGTGGGAGTAAATAGTGAGATCATCAAGGTATATGAGAACAAATTTGTCTTTCAATCCTACAAAAGCTAGGTCCATGGCTCTTTGAAAAGTGGCCCCAACATTCATTAGCCCGAAGGGCATTTTGGCATACATGAAGGTGCCCCAGGGAGTGGTAAACACAGTCTTTTCTTGGTCATTAGGGTGCACAGCAACTTGGTTGTATCCAGAAAAACCATCCAGGAATGACATGACACTAGCCCCTAAGACTCTTTGCAACAAGTGTTCCATCTTGGGTAAGGGATAGTTGTCTTTCTTGGAGAATTTGTTTAGGTTTCTAAAATCCACACACAACCTAATATCCCCATTCTTCTTCCTTACCACCACTAAATTTGCAGTCCATTTGGAATATCTGAGGGGAATTATGATTTTGGCTTTAAGAAGATTTTGGATTTCTTTTTCAATCACAGGTAGTAGGAGGGGATTGTTGGATCTCATCTTCTGTTTGAAAGGGATGGTGTCCTTCTCTAGGGGAATCCTATGTTGGATGATATTAGTGTCATAGGTTTTCAGGTCACTGTATTTCGAGGAAAATATATCAACAAACTCTTTCATCACGCTACAAAATTTGGACCTATGATCAGCAGTTAACTCAGTGGACATATTTATCGATTTTGGATGACTTTGTCTACCTATTTTTTGCACTTGGACAGAAAGATCTTTCTCCCTTTTGGTAGGTTTAAAAAGGACAACATTATGACCAAATATATCCTCTAGGGGTACCAGACCCTGAGGTATATGATTACTGGGAAACTGAACAATGTTTTGATCACCTACTTTCTCTTTTAACTTGAGCTTTTGAGATTCTTCCATATTTAGGTTTTCTTGATCTATATGCATATCAGAGAATTCATCCACTAACTGAAGGAATTGACTAAGCTCATCATCATTGTCAAAAACCTTCCAAATTTTCACATTATCAGGTAGGGATGGTCTGTACTTGACCTGGATATCATAGCTCAATTTGGGAGGCAAAGGGGGAATGAACATGCTTGCAGAGACAGCAAGGGAATCAACCAGATGGTTCATAGCCCTAGGTATATATGAGAGTTCAAAAAACATGAAAGAGTCCTTGAGTTTCCATACCTCATCTCTGTAAGCCTTCAATCTAGCATTCTTTGCTTGAAAAGTGTTGTTGACCTATTGTATGATAAGATCTACATCTCCAAAGATCTTCAGGCACATGATTCCCATTTCCTTGGCAGTCTTCACTCCTAACAACAATGATTCATATTATGTTATATTGTTAGTAGTTTTAAAATCAAGTTTGTAAGATAGATGAATAGTCTCTTTTGATGGAGAAATAAAAAATACACTTGCACCTGTTGAGGCTTGAGTACTAGCCCCATCAAAAAACATGCTCCAAACTAAGGTGGTTACTTCTTCAGAATTTTGATAGATGGGATTTGTAAGCTTGATTGGAATTTGCTAGGAATCATCTATCTATAGAATACATGACCCAAAGTATATGTCCACTACATAGATAGGATGGTTCACAGAATGATTTTCATTGCTTATGATGTAGGCTAGCTGGTTCTCTCTGTAAAGCCTCTTGGTCTTCCCCCCAAACATTGGGATTGTAGCATATGTAAGATCCATCTGAAGGGTACCACCCAGCCTTTTACTCCATGAGCGAGAAAATAGGAGACCAAACTTAGGAGGTATGTCAGCCACTACTATGTCCACCACTATGCTTTTTGAGGGCAGCTGGGATAGGTTTACAACAAGGTCTTTGATGAGGCCTAGGAATTTGACCTTCCTAGATTCAAAAGAGAATAGGTCATGGTAGGGTTTTGTAATGCTAAGGCCAAGCTCATCCATTACTGATTTTGGCATTAGGTTATGGGATGCTCCTGATTCAAGCAAGCAGTTGTGAAGGATCTTGTCATGTATATTAAGCGATATGTAGAAGGGTGGATAGGACTCATCTAAGGCTTCAATCATAGGTCCTAGGGTTACCATGAGTTTATCATCTTGCAGATTGACAAGGTCAGTATCTATGGGCATGTTTGAAGGGATTTCAATTTAGATGATTTCAAGGAATCATTCTTCATTAGCTCTATTAATGGGAAAGGGATTTTCAATTTTTCAATTTCTGACTCAAGATTGAAGGAATAGTACAGCTTGTCAGAAACCCTTACCTCTTGTGATGGAGTTTTGAGTTGGACAGGATCAAGGGATGATGACTGTAATGGCCTTTGCAGCTGTTTTGGAGTGGTAGCCATATTCCTTGGTGGAAGAACAATCTTATTAGTAGGAGTAGCAGGTTACTTTGTAGGAACATCATTTTTCTTAGGGCGAGCAACAAGCCTAGACCTCAGATTGTGGCCTCTTTGATCATCTTCCTGCTACAATGTTTCTTCAGTGATCTAATCATTGATCCCTTTGAAGGATCTGAGCTGGTGGGTTATTTCTTATGTAAGGGACAAAATTAAGGTTTTTGGGAGCAAAATCACTTGGCCCTTTACCCCTCACAGGTATTTTCCCTCGGTCTTTAAGCCTAGACATTTCAGCACTCAAACTATCCAAGATTTTGGTCATTTTTTCAATTTTATTCTCTGATGAAGAAGCCCCAAGAGGATCTGTGGGTTGCTTCTTCCTATCTACCTTTCCCTTAACCTTCTGAGATGCATCGATGTTTGATTCCACTTCTAGGGCAACATCCTGCATGAGTGACAGGGAAGTAGATCTTCTTTCCATTATAAGAAGGAAGAACTCAGAGTCAAAGGAATTGGCATAAGTGATTTTGGTTGAGGTGTCAGTTAGCTTGATCTCAACAGGGATCTTGCTGAAAATCTTATTAAATATTATGGTGAAGTTAGAAACAGACTCACCATTTTCTCTCTTCATATTTCTAAACTCAGTGATATAATAAAGGTGGTCTCTTATCTCTCCCCAGTGGTTCAAAAATATGTCATCTAGGGCTTCAATGCCTGTTATTGATCCAGCAGGTAGCTCTTTGAACCACTTCCTAGCCTGAA
This sequence comes from Pseudotsuga menziesii, assembly GCA_001517045.1. Lineage (NCBI taxonomy): Eukaryota > Viridiplantae > Streptophyta > Pinopsida > Pinales > Pinaceae > Pseudotsuga > Pseudotsuga menziesii. Next base: position 66,803 of record LPNX010817063.1, on the reverse strand, counting down.
CATCTAGGCTTTGCACAAAAACCCTAGTCAACACATCTTCTTGTTCTATGTTTATGTTCTCAGCATAACTGTAGAATGCTTCTAGGTGTTCTTCAGCTATGAAATCTCCCTCTCTAGTAAATTTAGGCATGTATTTGAGATAGTCTCTAGTAGGCATGGTAGAGAAGGGGTTAGCTAAATTTAGAGGGGCATATCTGGCCACAAGGATCCTTTCCATTTTGGTCAAAGGGACATTCATATTGGAAGTGGGTATGGAAAGGGCTGAAAGAGATACTATTGTTGTGAGTGGTCGCTAAGAGAATATTTAGGGTGGATTTGTTTTAGTGAAGTCGCCAGGGATTGAATTTACACAAGCAATAGTGCTTGAAGATTCCTCAACCCTAAAATTTTCTGATTCAATTAAAAATTCATGAGATTTATATGTTTCAGCAGAAGGAGATTGAAATGGAGGTCTATTTGATATAATAGCAAAAATACCTCTTGAAATAGTTGATGTGGCTTCCCTTGCAGCTCTGGAGGTCTGTCTAATTGAAGCCCTAGCTCCTCTTAGAATCTGTTTTGGAGCTGAAACAGGTGTTACTGGTGGCCCTTGAGGGTTTTCTCTGGTACTTGGTCTTCTTGAAGCCACCTTTTTCCAATGGAGTCTCTAGATAGATGATTACAACTAGAATATTGTCCAAACTTTGTTTATCATCAAAGCATGATCTATGTCGTCTCCCAGGGAAGTTGAGCTTCAATATCCTCTGCCCGGCAATGGCGCCAATTTGTTATCACTAGAGGAAACTCCTCTAGGTTTTAGCTCGAGGATTCCTGGTAACTTTTCAGATGACCTAAAGGACCTCACATGCTCAATACATGCATAAAACTCAATCAAAAGATAAGGCTTATAACTACCAATGTTCATAGGTTTGATAATAAGGTGAACAGATGGAGAACTTACTATGTTGGCAGATTCATATATAAATAAATTACATATAAATGGCTGGTCATAACAAGGAAAAGTGCTTGCAATTCAACTCATTCACATACAAATAGGATGACAACTATCAGATATTAAATAACATGAAGAAACCTGTGTTATCACTCTAGGAAACCCCTCTAGGTTGCAGCTCAAGGATGCCTGGTAACTTAAATGTTTTTATGGTTTTCTAAGTGGATCAAGTCAGGTGACCTACAGGACCTCACACTCTAAATACATGCATGAAACTCAATCAGGGATAAGGCTTCTAACTACCACTATTCAGAGGTTTGATAATATGGTGCAGAGCTGGAGAACTTATTATGCTGGCAAATTCATACATAAAATATATATATATAAATGGCTAATCATAACAAGGAAATTAATTATAATTCAAATCATCAATATGCCAATAGGATGACATCTATTAGACATCAATTAACCTGAATAAACCTGAATAACATATTCAAGCATAAGCACAGAATAGACAAGAAATGGAAGCTAAACAGATGATAGCAAAAGATCTTATACTAGGTCATGAGCAATATGAGAAGCTTGACAATAGTAATGGTCTACAAGTCCCCAAAGTCGAACCTTTTCTATAACATCAGTCTTAAGCTTTATATCCTTTACAAAAATATTCAGATCCTGAAAAATTGGATCTGTTTTACTAAAAATAGATAAAATTAATGTTTTTGCAAAATTAGGTCTGAAACCCTAATTTAACTACTAGTTTAACTAACTCTAACACTTTTTCACTCTTTTAACCTTTTAATGACTGTAGTGAGTACTGGAGGAAAGTTGTAACTGGTCTTCTGATGGACGAGCCACTGTTGTTTAAAATAGGTAGGGTTTTGTGACCCTCTCCTCTTTGATGTATCCCCAAAATTGGAACAGACCTCCTTTGATGGTCCACTTCAGAAAATTTCATCTTTTACACTTCATATTGCTCTTTCCCAAGTGTTGGTGAAGTAAAATCTTCATTTGTTTGCTGTAACCTGCCCTGTTAGGTCAACTTTTTCCCTCAACATTTGGCCAAACTGCTGAAAACGGGGGCTCAGAGATGAATTTGGTTCTCCAAATGTGTGACACGTGTGTATAAAATTAAATAGGTTTTTGTATATTGGTGTTTTTTGAGAAAAAAAACTCCCTCAGTTTGTTGAAATTCGTTTCCATTTTTCAGATATCTGTATTTCAAAAACATGTGTAAAACAGGGAAATTCTGAGATTTGAAAATTAGGACTCAGAGATGGATTCTATTATCCCAATATGAAATACTTGTAGGAAAATTGAGAGAGGTTATTGTTCTATAACATGTTATAAAAATAAACCTTCAAGAAATTTTCAAAATAATTCTCCAGTCACTCAGAATCACCGTTTTAAAATGATGTATTTTCATAGTAAAATGCTAATTTCATTGGCTTAGAGCACCGTGAAATTTCAATATTAGATACTGAAAGTCTGCTTTCGGTGGCTTAGAGACCATTTGGAAACCATGCTTAGCCATGGAAACTTGTGTTTTGAGTTTTTTGAGTGGGTCCTCCTCCCTGTACCTGCAAAATTTAAATTCAAACCCTCGGGAAGGATAGGGTTTAGATTTCCATCAGTCTTTTGAGATCAATAATGACTTCTTAGTCGTCAAATCATGCTTTACTGCAATTCCTTGACCTTTTAAGTGGTTGATCATGCTAAATTATGATAGGCCTCATGCAGACAACTGTTTTCACTTTTCATCCTTTTTGGTGGTTAAGAGACTTTATGGTTTAGTTCGATAGCTGTCGAAAGTTGGGATTTTGATGGCTAATGAAATTCCAACATGTTCAACCAAGCCACTGAAACATTATTTCTTCCACAACGTATCTCATTTGCATTCGGTGGTTACGAGTATCCATGGTTTTATTTGCTAGCTGCCGAAAGCTAAGCTTTCAGTGGCTAATGAACCACCAACACTTTCGCCTAAGCCATCGAAACTGAATTTTTCTCCAACATATTTCATTTACTTTTGGTGGTCAATGTCCTCTGGAAAAACCTCATTAAGCTGTTGAAACCAAAGCTTTTCGGTGGCTAATGAGCTGTTGGAAAGCTCACCTAAGCCACCAAAAGTCCTTTTACCAGAATTTTAACCAATAACATAATGAGCAATCTTTTAGTGGATAATCATGGTCCTGCATTAAACTGTTAGCTGCCGAAAGGTGAGCTTTTTCGTGGCTAATGAGTTGTTAAAAAACTCGCCTAAGCCACCGAAAGCTAAAGCTTTCAATTTTTCTTAAAAAATAGAACATCACATATCCCAACCTTGTTAGTCATCCTAATATCTTTCATAATATGACCTGAAACCTTCATCACTGATAAAAAAATAAATTGTTCTGAGTGAACTTATTGAAAATTTTATTTACGAGATAACAATATGAAGTAGACATTCAAGCACAAGCACAGAGCATAAAATATATGGAAGCTAAACATATAATAGCAAAAGAGCTTATATTAGATGATGAATAACATAAGAAGATTGATGATAATAATAGTCTAAAGGTCCCCAAAGTCGAACCCTTGCTTCAAAATAATTCTTAGGATTTATAGCCTTTACAAAAATATTCAGATCCTGAATAATTGGATCTGATTTACTAAAAATAGATAAAATAATTTTTTTTTGCAAAATTAGGTAAAAAACCCTAATTTAAGTAATAGTCTATCTAAATCTAACACTTGTTCACTCATTGAACTCTTTGATGACTACAGTGATCACTGAAGTATAGCTGTAACCTGTCATCTGATGGATAAGCCATTGTTGGTAAAAAACAGCTAGGGTTTGTGACCCTTTTCTCCTTGATTGTATCCTCAAAACTGGAACATACTTCCCCCAATGGTGATTTTTGACAAATTTTAGCTTTATATTTTATCCCTAAGATGTATTCACCAAAATTGGTTATGTGTGACAAAAATACATTTATGCACCCTTTTATGCTTTCGGTGGTTAAGGAAGCAGAATCCTGGGCCTGTTAACTGCTGAAAGCTTTGCTTTCGGTGACTAATGAACCGCTCCGTTTCTGAAAAATTGTAATAAAACTCCCAATCATCCTGTTTCAGTTTTGTTGTTGATATTATAGCACTTCTTTAGCCTGTATAGGGTTTGGAAAAACAGCAGCATCCTAGGCTACCTCTGGATCTTGAAGGCTCATTGTTGCCTCTCCTAGGGTTTCTAGTGCAGGATAAGCCCGAGAGCTAGGGTTTGAGTTGGAGTTCTTAAGTTGTAACCTCAGTACTCTGATCATCCTATACAGCCTGGTGTTGTCCTGCATAAATCTTATATTTCTCCTTTTCAGTATGACATACATCCCTCTCTTTTCTAGAATAGAATTGTGCAACTACTTATTTCTCTTAATTAATATTGCATTATTTATTTTTATCTCCCTGTCCAAGACCTCTAGTTCATGTATTTTCTCTAGTAGTTGGTTGACTCTCAGAGGCCTAGGTTTCCTTGAGGAGGTTTTTTCCAATGGTTCTTCATGACCTTCCCTTGGTGTTGGTGAAGGAAACTCTTCATTTTCTGCTGCAACCTACTCTGTCAGGTCAACTTCTTCCTCCCTTTCTTCTTTTGAGTTTGAGTAGGGTAAGTTCAGAATATTTTCACTTTGTGTTGGGACCTCATTCTCCTTTCCACTGAATTTTAGATTTATTTTAGCTTGGTTGGTTTTAGAAGTGGGAGAAGGTTGATCCACTGTTATTGGAGAGATAGCCCTCCTTTTCCTTTTTCCACTCCTGGGGGTGGTGGATTTCTTTGAAGGGGAATTTCCTTTATGTTTTGGTTGTAGGCCTGCTTTAAACTCATTCTAGAATAAAAAATATGTCTGTTCTATGTTTCTCCTTTGCAACAATTCTTGGATAATGAGTTGTATGAGGCCATGGTGAGACTCCTACGATTTTTTGTGGGCTGGGCCTTTACCCGGTGTGCCATCTTTGTTAAGATCTTGTGGAGGTAGAAGGGTAGGTTTAAAGGGCTCCTTCCTGTAAAATGGTTCCTCAGCTTGAAGTGAAATATCATTGCCCTATTGTACCTACCCTCACAGGTTATATACACCAAAATAGCTTTCAATAATTTCTCCCACCTCTCCTCTAGCCAGGTGGATGGAACACTTTTCTTCCATACTACATTTCTGTGTTCAGGATTTAAATATGATCTGAACTCTACATTTTTAGTAATGGTGGTGTTAAACCACTACTCCCCAGTTCTTGGGAGTTTTGGCTCTTTTGCAATTAGGGTTTCATCCACTAGGAACTCTTCCTTTCCTATCAGCGCCTTGGAGCCATCAAAGGAAAGGGCAAATGCTTCTGCAACCTGCTGGTGTGAACCTTGGATTTTCTCACAAAATTTGTAACAACCTGCATCTTTGAAGAATTGGTAGACTTCTGGATGTGATTCTAGATAGCTGATGTCTCCTAGTTCCTTCCTGAGAGAAGGTCCTCCTTTCTTCATCTCTAAAATGTGCTTCTTAGTACCCGCAAAAATCAAAATTCAAATTATGTGAAAGAGGTTAGTGGGCTGGTTTTCAGAGATGGCCTCGAGCATTAAGGATGCATGCAACAAATGAGGAGTGTACTGAGGGTATGGCGTTGATTTTGAGGGGTTAATCCACTTGATTGGTACTCAAATGAGATGATTGTATATTTGGGTTATATCCATGAGACAGGCAGCCTAGTAATCATTTTAATTTGAACTTGGTGTTACGTGGAGGTTTACTATAGTCGTGGGACAGATGGAGGACAGGCTAGGGATTTGATTTCCATCAATAATTTCAGATCACTAACGACCTCTTAGCCATCAACTCATGCTTTACTATAGTTCCCCGGTCTTTTAGGTGGTTAATCGTGCTAAATTATGACATGCATCATGCTGACAAGTTTGATTTTCATTAAAAGATAACCATTTTCCCTTTTTGGCATTTTCGGTGGTTGAGAGAATTTAGGGTTTAATTCGTTAACTACCGAAAGATGGGATTTCGATGGCTAATGGACCATCGGTACGTTCTCCCAAGCCACTAAAAGATTTATTTCCAAAAAAATATTTTTAACGAGATTTCGGTGGTTAATGTCTTTTTGGAATCACTTGCTAGCTGCCGAAAGCTGGGATTTTCGAAGGCTAATGAACTGTTGGTGAATTCACCTAAGCCACCAAAAGTCCATTTTTCCAAAATTTCATTAAAAGGTGATCAAGTGGATTTTGGTGGTTAACTGTGATATTGCGATGAAACCGTTAGTTGCCGAAAGCTGGGATTTTTTGGTGGCTAATGAACTATTGGAATTTTTTCCTAAGCCACCGAAATCTAAAACTTTCGAATTTCTTGAAAAATAGAACACTAGATATTCCAGCTTTGTTAGTCACCCAAACATACTTCATAGTATGCCTGAAATCTTCATCACTATGCAAAAAAAAATTGTTCTTAGTGAACTTATTGAAAATTTTATTTAGGAGATAACACTCTCAAAGCTAATAACACACAAAAAGTTTTTCCTACTCAAACTAAGGCCAACAAGCAAACTTAAATGATACGAGGAGCTCAGATGGTCGGTGTCTCACTAGGATTGTCAAGTAGGTGCAACTCGCGATAAACCACAAGGGTACGTGTGTAGTAATCTCCTTGAATGTTGTTTTCAGTGTATTTCTCCACACAAGATGGCCAAAGGGTTATTCTCAGATAGATAGGGCATCCTAGTGGGGTCTCCTGATATACACAAGGTACGTGGGAGCTCAAATTGGTAGTAGTGCTTTCTAATGCAAAACCATTCAGAGGGGGCCTTCTGATATACAATCGAGTACGTGAAGTACCTTTCTATATACCTCAAGGGTACGTGAAAGGCTGTTTGATATACTAACGGTACGTGGAAGAACTACGCGAGTCTCGGGTTGTAGTGCATACAAGTAACAACATATCCTACGTTTAATGACACCTGAACACATCTATAACCTATCACTCAAATTTCTATACAATTTTTAGGCCTAAAGCTACCGTTAATTTTAAAGTGGACAGTTAGGTGAATGCATGATATTTTGACCGAAAAAGTAAAACCATGCAAAGATGAAATGCACATTCATTCACTTTACCATTTAGATTATTCCTAGTTACGGGAAGGAGAGAGGTTATTTTTCTTTTCAATTTTGCTTTGGAACCAAAAATTGTCTCAAACAACTCTTGAATCGGGAAACAAAACAAGCAACGCACTCCAAACTATATATATTTTTTTAAAGCAATCAGATGGGATAGAGCCTCTTTTCCTAAAAGAAAAACAACCAACACTCAATATGCATATGCAATCTATTTTTTCAATTTTTCTCCAAAACATGTAGAGATCTAACTTAAACTATTGATATTTTTTCTTTTGATGAGATTATGATGCAAAAGAGACAAAAGAACAAAGAAATCCTGAAAGCTTATGAAGCTAATTAGAGATCTAGTGACTTAAGCTCGTTAAAAACGATGACCTAGTCTCAACAAAAAAAATTATTTTTTAAAGAAGAAAAGAAGTCTCCCACTAACTCTATGGAAAAATGAAAACAAGGAAAAGATCAAGAAACCTTTCTGTTAGTCTTTATCAATGAACGAAAAGAGACCTAACTAAAACAATACTTTCAATTATTCCTTTCAAAATCAAAACCAACAAGCATGGAAGCAATGAAAAATAAACAAGCCTAACCTAACTGTTGGATTTTTCAACAAAAAAAGATATTACCACCAAAAAATTCCAACCATGATCACTCAGATTTATACAAACAAGCCTTGACAGTACAGGGTTGAAGGCAAAACAAAAATCAATTTTTTACAAAAAATAAAAAACAAGGTCTGGAATAGGGCCTACCTACACCGCGCTAAAGGGGTCACTGACAGAGTGGTTTTTTATGCAGCACCGCTTCATGCTTTCTTTACTTAGGCGGTGGCACTGCCTATGGATAACTGCGTTCAGGCAGTGGCATCGTGTATTTCCCACAGCACATGAGTGGTTCCCTGTAAAAATAAAGAACACAAGGAGAGAAAAAAATTCAAGTTAGAAGTTGAAAAAACACTATCAAAATGAATGAATCAACAATAATACATAGCATATAAAGTCAAGGTGGCTCATATCTGAAGAGATTTGATGATTTCAAACAAAAAATTCACTAAGTCAGATGGTAGATCTGACTGAAGAGATTAAAGATTGGAGCTTGGATTCAGACAAGTGTTTGAATACTGAGGAAGATCATATCAACTGAAGCTCATGCTCCCTAATGGAGTTGCCATATTTGTTGTCAGGAATATTTCACATTTTGCGGACAAAAGTTGTTCCTCTGGTCTGAATGGTTCAGATCCAGAACAAATGAGTCGCAACTAGGTCAAAAGACTCTCCCTAGAAGCTATGGATGCCTGGAATAATATCTCTGATGGAAAACCTGCAAAAACACATCAAACATACAACAACATCAAAGATACCAGGAAACTATCCATAGATCCATATCAGTGACTAAGGAATATGATAATATACATGTGAGATTATAACACAACAAATATATGGGAAAGAAATCGACTTTGCATTAATATATGAATGGAAGAGCTTACAACCGTTTTTCCTTAGTGTCGATGCACTCCTTCACAAGACTGACATCTCATCCCTGATAGCTCCAACTTGCTCCTCTATGCTTTCTAATGGATTGGGCCAAAATGTTAATTCAATAGCATAACTTTACTCTTTTCTCCTCTCCCCAACCATGGAGTATGATACCGGTTTTATAGTGCTCAAATGGACATGAATGGTGAGAAATAGGTGGGTGAGGTGGCCATGATATCCTCAAAGCATGGATCTTGAGCTTAACTGACCTAGGTGAGTAGGGATAAGGCTAGACAAGAGGATTTTGTTCTAGAAGCTTCGTGAAACCTTCTCTTTTTCACTTTTTACCAAGGGCACAACTTATTCTTCTTTATGACAGAGCAATGCAAGGTGAGAAATGCACCAAAGGCAAAGGTTAAAGGTGGTGGCACCACATGTCCTCCAAATGACTCAGGTGGTGCTATATAAGGTACCGCTTATCAGCTTAAGGGTAAGAGCGGTGCTGGAGTTTTATATGTAAGGTTAACATCTAGAGCACTGTTTTCACTTCAATGTTTGGGATTGCGGGAAAATAGAGGTGTTAAAGATCTTATCACATGCTTGTGATATGATTTTGGTATAACACCTTCTCCCTTTATATTTCAACTCCCCTCTATTGCTTTAGTCCTATAAGTACAATCCCATCCTCATGGGTGAGGAAAATGAATGGACAGTAGCTAGATATAGGTGGAATGTTTCTAGAGTGTTGTTGAGACTTTGTTATCCCTTTTAGGCAAGGTGACTCTTTGAGGAATTGGATCATTATAAGGAATATTTCAACGCAAATGCATGGTTGTAATTCTATCCTTCTCTTTTTGTTATTAACACAACAAATATTTTCCTTTCTCACAATAATCTATCCATAATTATAGATATTTATTCCTTGGTTGTTACCATAGATTCTTATTGCTTGCATTTGAATTTTTCTCTTTGGTGGGTCTTCTACACATATTTCACATAGAATGATAGAATGAAGGACTAAAATAGGGATAACCGTCTGATTACCAAGTTTTCCTTCTTTTCTATTTGCATTTGAATTAAAAGGATTTAGTGTAATAAAACTAAATAGTTTAGTAACTTAGTTAGTAATTTGTTATTTATTATTGGATGGATTGATAGGTCACATCATTTAATGTTGACCCTTGATTTGTATAAATCCATAGAGGAGAGAAGGGTGGTGGATTAGAGGGAGTGTATAGTGTAGACATAGGAGAGTAGTACAGAGGAGAGCAATGTGGATTAGAGTAATGCAGAGGAGAGTAGTGCGAAGGAGAGATCGAAGTTGTGTGGGTATATTCCTAGAGGTGAATACTACGAAATCGTGGAATTGGGATGCATAAGAGATGGAGTATAAATTTTGAATAAAAACATTGAGATCACCTGCTTTGATACCAAGGATGCATCCATAAAATCAGAAGATGATTCAGTTCAAAAGACACTGGCAAAGCTTGAGTAAAAAGATGAGGACATTCTCAACCTAAAGCTCATAATTATGTCACTAAGATACCAAGTTAAAGGAGGAAATAACTCACATACATGCCCAACCCACAATGTCGTTCACAAGGTCAAGATCGATTTACCAATGTTCGATAGTGAAAATAATCGAGACGGGATTCAATGGACCAATAAAATCAAAAAATATTTTGAAATGTACAATATCTATGGCGATAATGATAAATTGAATGTTGCAACAATGTACATGGATAAAACTGCTTATGACTGGTTCGTATGGTGGGACTCAATAATGAAGGGAGGAAGACTAGTTAGAGACTGGTACACTTGATCATCGTATGACTTCCAACCACCGGAATTCCATGAATGTTTGAATGTTGTTGTGGTTCCTCCCCCTTCGTCATTCATGTCTCTCAACTCCAGACATCATGTTAGAGTTAAATCATTAGTAAAACGATAACTCCTTCCTGTCATAAGGAATCTTGAAGGGGCATGTCTACAACCTATGGACAGTTTCTCTGGCTACAATCAAGTGTTGGTAGCCGAAGAAGACAGATTAAAAACAACGTTCAGGACAAAATGGGGAACTTTTGCCTATAGAAGGATGCCATTTGGACTGATTAATGCTAGAGCGACATTTCAGAGAGCTATGGACATAGATTTCCACGGACTAATTGGACAAAGCGCTATGGTGTACCTTGATGACATTACAATATTCTCGAAGAAAAGAGGAGAGCACGCTTTTCACCTAAAGCAAATTTTCCAACGCTGTCGAAAATATGGCATCTCCCTCAATCTGAAGAAGTGCGTGTTCGTCGTCACTGAGGGCAAGTTACTGGGGCACATAGTTTCAAAAAAGGGTATATCTGTAGACCCAAAAAGAATTAAGGCCATTGAACGAATTCCCATGCCCCATAATAAAAAGGGAATGCAATCGTTTATGGGAACCATTAATTTTGTATGAAGATTTGTGCCTGATTTCGCTCAGACTGTCAAACCACTACAACAGATGGTCAAACAAAATGCATAATTTAAGTGGACTGATATTGAGAAGGACACTTTCAACAAAATTAAAACTGTTGTTGCACACGCTCCCTCCTTGAAAAGCCCCGACTTTGATAAATAATTTATTATGTATACATTTGCATCCGATGATTCGCTGGCAGCTGTACTCATGCAAAAGGAAGAAGGGGGGGATGAATTCCCAATCGCCTTTACGAATACTGGTCTGCAGGGGGCTGAGTTAAATTACTTGGCCATTGATAAGAAAGCTTATGCAGTGTTTAAGGCAGTAAAGCAATTCAGGCCTTATATATTAAAAAATCGAACGAAGGTAATAGTCCCCTACCTAGCTGTGAGATCCCTTCTCATACAGAAAGAGTTAGGAGAAAGGAGGGGCAATTGGGTAACAGCTCTTCAAGAGTACGACCTTGAATTTAAGCCAGCCTCTATAGTCAAAGGTCAAGGGTTATGCAAATTGATGACTAAAAGTGGGAACAATGAAGAACAAGCCTGGGAAGATGATGCTGAATTACATGTAATGGATGTATGCCCTTTGTTTACAGCTCTCGAGTCTTGGTATAGAGACCTTGTACATTAATTATAATCAGGGCTGCTACCAAAGCATTGGAATTCCAAGCAAAGAAGAGTGTTGCGTCTTAAATCAGCCTCTTATCAACTTGTTGAAGGAATACTATTCAGAAAAAACTACGATGGAGTCCTTCTGAGATGCTTGGAGAAAGAAGATGCTAAGAAAGTAATGTCTGAATTACATGATGGTTCGGATGGGGGACATTATTCAGGGGACACTACAGCCCACAAGGTCCTCAGAGCTAGTTATTACTGGCCTACACTATTCAAGGATGCACACACACACGTTAGAAAGTGTGATATTTGCCAAAGGTGTGGTGGAAGACAGCCTAAAGCAGCAGCGCCCCTAAAGCCTATGATGATCACGGAACCATTCGAGCAATGGGGGTTGGACATTATTGGAGAAATAAAGCCAAATTCCTCCCTTCAGCACAAGTACATTCTTACGACGACTGATTATTTCACTCGCTGGGTCGAAGCTATCCCACTGCGCAAGATAAATGAAGACGAAGTCATCAGCTTCCTACAAGATCATATCATGACCAGGTTTGGAGTTCCAGTTTCGTTAGTATTTGATAATGCTAAATACTTTTCATCAATTAAATTGACTACGTTTGCTCATAATAAAGGGATAAAATTGCATTATTCTGCTAATTACTATCCGCAAGGGAATGGCCTGGCTGAATCATCTAATAAAAACCTCATTAAAATTCTGAAGAAGACTGTAATAGAAAACCAGAGGAGTTGGCACTCAGCCTTACCGAATGCCCTTTGGGCTGATAGAGTCACCCCCAAGTCTGCAATTGGAGTGTCCCCATATACCCTTGTCTACGGTAAAGAGGCCATCCTTCCTCCCAATATCATGCTACTATCTTCCATTCTAGCTCAGGAGTCTAGGGGGTCGGATGATGAAGTTTTACAAATAAGAATATATAATCTCCTAAAAGCTGAAGAAGCCAGGTCAAAAGCCAAAGAATGCTTTAAGCAGCAACAAGAGTCAATTAAGAGATGGTTTGACAAGCATAAAGCTGGGACAAAAGACTTTGAAGTGGGAGACTTAGTCCTCAAATGGGACCACCCCCATGATGAGAAAGGAAAGCATACCAAATTCCAGCAGTTGTGGGTAGGCCCTTTTTCAGATTGCAGCCAAGCTTGGTCCTTCTACCTACAAGTTGCAAGATCTGCAGGGGTGGGAGGAGAACCTACCAGTAAATAGTTTGGTTCTCAAACCTTATTTTTCCTGAGTCTGTCTGATTTTTTCTGTCTTGTACATAAATAATCCGCCCGGCTGTCTTTTGAGTCATGTTTCTAGTTTGCTTTTGTTGATTACATTCTAGCTTGTTTCGTTGATTTCAATAAAGGGTACAAACCTGAGGTTGCATGGAATACATCCGAAATTTTTGTGTTTGATAAACGTTTTGGTGTCAGACTGTGTATTGCTAATTTATATGAAAGAATTTCTTCCAGTATAGCAGTTTTCTCGAAGAACTCTGTGCGCATCGAAGTCCTGTGTAACCCTTGAGAAATAAACCAGATTCGAGGAGTCTGGGTGCTATGTCGAGGCTCCATCCACGTCACATTTAAAATGTTCTAAGGAGCAACAGCAAAGGACCCATAGAAAGGAGCAAAGTGAGCAGTGTATTAAATATAAATGATCCCGTGCTTAGAAGCGAAGGCCAAAGGGAAAATAAAGAGTAAAAAAACTCCTATGAAAGCATCATAAATCAAAGCAAAAGCTAAATCATAAGTTCTGAATTGCCAAAAGATCCTCTCCGTCCGTGAGCTGAAACTTGAAGTACACCACTCACACAAAAGGACACTATGGGATAGAGGATCCTGAATCAAAATTCAGTAAGAACGGCATGTGAGCAAACTCATATAAAATAGGACAAAAGTCTGAAAGCACAAGAAAAGTGTGAAAATGGCATGGGAATGAGGAACAAATGAATATTTCTGTTTACCATATGCTCCCATCCTGTGGTGTCCAAAGCTTTTAGCTACCTGAAGACAAAGGTAATAATGAAATTCATCCTCTGGCCTCAGCATAGTTATCTGGACTTGATGATTTTGGTTTCCACTCTCCCTAATTGGACTGTCATCAATGATTAAGGGTACACACTTTGGCCATTTGAGAAATCCATATTGCTGGAAGAATTCAATATGATGCTTTTGCTGTTAAATAGTCTGTCACTCAAAGGTTAATCGCCCAGAGATCCGGGTTCACCAGGTAATCGCCAGATGTTGCTGGTGCAACTTTTCTCCCCAAATCTCTTAAATTTTGGGACCCCTCCTTTCCATTTAAAGTTGCTCTGATTCTGTTTGATCCATGAAGGTTTGGTCTTGCTTTAGCTTTGTTGGACTCTAATGATTATTTTGCGGCCTATTTCCAGAGGATGCATGTTTTTAGATTTTGTTGTTGGTCACAGAATCGAATGTGGCCTGCTAGCCAAAAACCCGTCTCATCAGTTGCCCATTGTCTCTGAGGTGAATCAGCTGGACCGTTGATGTTTTGAGTTTTCCATTACTTAGATTTTTTGGGGCATCTTTTATGTTGAATCGGGGGCTGTAATCTTTGTCTCGTCTGCCGTTGTAGCGCTCAAAGCGGTCTAGCTTCCGAAATGTGAAGCAATTTGCTATCCGATGCCCATTGTGTGACTTTATATTTTCATCATCCGCCGTTGCGGCCAGGAAATCCATCTCGCGTCTGATGTCAAAGCCTGCCGATTTTCGACTTAATTTTGTCCCGCCCTTTTCGTCGCATGCTTGAAGTCTTTACCCATCCGCCGTTGCGGCCGGGAAAGTGGTTTAGCATCCGATGCCCAAACCTTGCATCTTGCTGATTTGTAATCTTCCCACCCAAAAGGCTTAATCCAGCCTCTTGTCGATTTTAGAGAAGCACCTAGTCATTTCCTGTGGAGTGGCATTTTCAGTTCGCATTATTTTTTGCAGTTAGGATTTCCAATGAATGGCTCTCGTTGTTGATTGCAGGTGAAATCCTGGAAAATGATGAAACTGCCACGGCAAGAAGGGAAGCGGACTATTGATGGTGGTATGACCAAAACCACTTCGAAGACAACAAAAGCGCGAGTCCAAAGGATACAACAGTTACTTAACCAATCATGAGTATGCAAGAAAAGACAGAACCGAGGGATATGAAGCGTTGGGGAACAGAAAATTCATACGTGGGGGGACAGCCCAGACGATGGGGGTCTATAGTTAAATAGGGGGATAGAGAACTCAGGAAGGGGGCTTTTTCCCTAGGAAAATTTTGTAAATGTTTACTTGTGAGAGGAACTACTTCGTTTTGCAAAACAAACTGCAATTTTTCCTGCTGGAGAGAGTAAAATGTGGAATGTATCAATACGGCTCAATGAATAATGTTGAAGAGGAACTATTTCATTTTCAGCTATGTTTCATTTATTATTTAATTTCCTGAACCTATGTTCTTGTTAAATGTTCTTCATTATCTTCGGGATTTCTTCCACTGTGAGTAATAAATGTTGTTCGTAAAATAATCAGCTATCTGGTTGTTTAAATATCTGTAATTGTTCATGTGTTTTGAATGAAGTATTAGCTGTCTGTAACTATTCATAATGCATGTACGAAAGGTATTACTCACTAATGAATGATAACCTTGCTCCCTAGGGATATATTAGATAGTTAAGTTATTTCTTATTGTATGTGATTTGGCTGCGTGTGAGTCTAAGACGAGAGGTAAGAACCTGCGCATCACATTGTGACAACTCATTGCATTCTGATCACCTTGCATTTAGTTAGGCACTTGCATTTCATATTCTAAGTCAAAAAATACAAAAACTCGGTGGACCGGGACGCAACTGGTAAGTCTTTGTTTTTGTTACCTTGACCTACGGTAGCCGTACTGCAAATCGGACGGATTCCCTACACCAAACAGTCAACGAGCTAGTTGGGAACGTTTATTGGGGAGAATCCCTTACTGTTGTCGCCTACGAATTTCCAGGCCCCAATAGTTTCGGTGCTAGAAGGAGGGCCTCCAGTGCATGGCTGGCCGAGGAAACCCGTTTTCCCGAGAATTTTCCACAGGTAACAGTTCCGAAAGAAGTGGGTTCCATAATCCAACCCTGGAAGAAAACAAAGAACATCTATACACTATTGGTAACGCAGTTATTAACGACCTAAGAAGACACACCCGGGCATATTTAAAGAAGCTTAGAGGGTTGCCAATTATCCCTGACTTACCTAGAAGAGAATACAAGAAGAAGGACCGTCCTATAGCAGAAGATTCAGTGTTGGTTGGAGACTGGGAAGAACTGGTAGAGACTGCTCTGCAGGAAGTTGAATTACCTTTGAACCAAGAAGGCCCAGATACCCCTTACAGTTCTCCTGCTCAAACTCCTATTGGTTCACCCCCTCACTCTCCACCCCGACTCATGGCTGGCGTAAATGCAAACCAACCCCCCAACCCACCAAATCCACCACCTGCATGGAGAGCCAGATCACCTCTAAATCTAACACCTCCATTACATGAATTACCCCAATCCTTCAAAAATTGCTTCCTAAATTTGACCCCAATGAGAAGATCCTAGTGGATGATCATCTATAGAGTTTCTACTTGGCAATAGAGGGTTTAAGGGCTGGGGAGCATGAAGATGTAGTATGTCAACTTTTCCCGCATACACTTAAAGGAGCTACAGCCTCATGGTATTTTGGGTTGCTTGCTAACTCAATTCCAGATTGGAACACCTTTGAGAGGATTTTTAGAAGTAAGTATGCGACCCAAAAGACTCATGCTGCCCTTATGAAAGGACTGTGTGCATTGAAGAAAGAAAAAAAGGAAAAAGTGCACAGTTTCACACAAAGGTTTGCAGCATATCTTAAGAACTTCTCTGAAACAGATAAGCCTTCAGACAAAGTACTGATTGAGTACTATACTTCAGCTTTGGGTCCGGATTTGGCCATGTTTGCGAAAGGTAGGGCCAAGCCTACTCTGACAGAGACCTATGAAGAGGCAGAAGTGGTGGAAGCAGAAAGAGAAAGTATTGAGAATTATCCAGAACAATCAGGAGAGAAAGGCGCGAGGAGAAAAGCCTTATTTTTCGCTAAGCCTAAGGAAGAAAAGTCACCAGATCTGGAAAATATGGCCAAGATGATGCAGAAGCTTTCCAACAAGATCATAGATATGGAAAAAGAAAAGGAGGCACAAAGGTTTTATAAGCCATATTATAAGAAAGGAGAAGATAAGGATCATTCTAATCCTCCTCCTCACAATGCTGCGTCCATGAATCTAACAGAGGTCGGCATGGATAATTTCTGCACTTTCCACCAACAGCCGCACTCTGAAAAGAATTGTCCACAATGGATAAACTCTATGACGCTAGTGATAAATAAACTGCTAGATTCTAGGTTAACAGAAGAGGGAGATGAAGAAAGAAAAGAAAATTATTCCTCTACGTCTAATGAAGATCAGGAAAAGGAGACCTTGGAATTATGGAATTTGGTATCATTATTTGATGCTGAAGAAGGAAACACTCATAGATACCATGGCGTTATGGAGACCAACGTGGCCACAGGAAGCCAAGGAACGGTTAAAGACGACAGTCTTATTCTTCCAAAGATCAGAAGGTTGCAGAGAAATGTTAGGAATAAGTTTCAAAATAAAGCTTTGGCTGATAAGATTCCAAAATTCACGATTACCAGCCAAAGTCCTAGACAAGATGATACAACAACCAAGCCAAGTGAAGGAAATGCTGACAAACCACATCCAATTGGACAGCCGATGAATTATGACATTGTGGAGGATTTGAAAAAGGTAAAAGCAAATGTTCCACTATTCGAAATGTGCAAAGTGCCGCATCAAAAAGAGAGATTGTTGAAAGCGCTTGAAGCATCAAATGACAATCTTCCCACTGACAATCAACCTCAGGATGAAGAAGAAATTGGAGAAACCAGCGTAGGAGGTGAATCTAAAGCTAAGAATTTACCGTTCCTCCTAATGTTTGAAATTTTTAATCATAACGTGCACAATTGTCTGGTAGATTCGAGGGCGTCCATTAATTTCATGCCCATATCAGTATGTAAGAAGATAAATGGGTAGCCAAAGACAACCACGTGGAGGGTGGTTCAGTTGGATAGGAAAAACGTTAAAGTAATTGGTGAGATGAAAGACGTCCTAATCCGTCTGGCATCCAATGACAAAGTATGCCAAGTTATTAACATCATAGTAGCTGATATACCACATGCTTACGGTCTGGTACTAAGTAGAGATTGGTCTGCCAAATTAAATGGATATTTCACTTCAAATTGGTCGCACCTGTGGTTTCCGTACAAGGGGAGTCCAAACTAGAACAAGATTCTAAGAGAACCCCACATGAAGTACAATGTTACTCAACTGCATGAGAAGAATATACCTGTGGATTCTGTATTGGGAAATTATTTTCTTGAGTTGGAACCAGGGAATTATCAAGTGGAAGAAGCCAGCAACCCATCTGATACCCAGCCTGATCTCCTTCGATTCTCACAGGCTGGCGAAATTGATTGTAAAATAGTAGACTTAGCAGTAGGAGTAGATTCATTTTCAGTAGTTAATGATTTGTGGACTTTATTTTTCGATGGCTCTAAGACATCAGAAGGGTCAGGGGCCAACTATGTCTTAATTGACCCACAGAAGAATAAACATTTCCTTTCATGTAGATTAGAGTTTGAATGTACTAATAATACAGCTGAGTATGAAGCACTGGTGCAGGGACACAAGAAAGCGATTGACTTGAAGGTAAGTAATTTAAAAGTTTTTGGGGATTTTGAAATTATTGTGAAACAAATCCGGAATCAAATCCACTATGTTTCTCCTCATTTAAAAGCTTACCAGAATGAGGTATGGGACCTTCTTAAATGTTTTAATGCATTCAACATTATTTCAATCCCAAGAATTAAAAATGCAGTAGCTGACTTATTAGCTACTTCGGCCGCTAGGCTTGTACCCTCAAATAATCGATGTACTGTTGAATTGCTTTGCAGGCCTTCAGTACCTGATATGATTACCAACCTGCGTGTGTTTGATGATGACCAGCAAATTATAGAATGTTTAACAAATGACGAGGTATTCAAAGGAGCGATTATTGATGATGAAGAGCACCAGGCCGAGATGAAATTTGATAATTTCATCCCTAAAGGGGTCAAAACATTAGAAAATATGTTTGACTTGAATGAAAAGTTTAGGAGAAACACCAACGTGAAAACTCACAGCTCAACTCTACAGTTCGAGTTGATAAATTTGGGGACTGAAACGGCACCTAAGTTCGTGAATCTCGGCAAATGCTGTTCGCCGACAGAAAAGGACAAGTTCATCAGTCTATTTAAACAATACAAATATGTCTTTTCCTGGACGTACCAAGAGTTAAAGACATACGATACCAGCATCATCAAGCACCTTGTTCCCATCAAGGCGGGATCCAAGCCATATCAGCAGCCCTTGAGGAAAATGCATCCAAAACTGGAACTGCTGATTCAGAGTGAGGTAAAGAAATTGTTGGATGCTAGAATCATTTTTAAAGTTAGACACTCTGAGTGGGTATCAAATCTGGTACCGGTCAGAAAGAAGTCAGGAGAAATCAAACTGTGTGTGGATTTCAGAAACTTAAACCACGCATCGGATAAAGATAACTATCCTGTGCCACCCATGGAGCAGCTGCTACAAATGGTTTCAGGTTTTGAACTGTTTTCATTATTAGACAGTTTCTTTGGCTACAATAAAGTGTTGGTAGCCGAAGAAGACAGATTAAAAACAACATTCAGGACAAAATGGGGAACTTTTTCTTATAGAAGGATGCCATTTGGACTGATTAATGCTGGAGCGACATTTCAGAGAGCTATGGACATAGATTTCCGTGGACTAATTGGATGAAGCACTGTGGTGTACCTTGATGACATTACAATATTCTCGAAGAAAAGAGGAGAGCATGCTTTTCACCTAAAGCAAATTTTCGAACGCTGTCGGAAATACGGCATCTCCCTCAATCCTAAGAAGTGCGTGTTTGTCGTCACTGAGGGGGAAAGTTACTGGGGCACATAGTTTCAAAAAAGGGTATATGAAAGAATTAAGGCCATTGCACGAATTCCCATGCCCCATAATAAAAAGGGAATGCAATCGTTTATGGGAACCATAAATTTTGTACGAAGATTTGTGCCTGATTTCACTCAGACTGTCAAACCACTACAGCAGATGGTCAAACAAAATGCACAATTTAAGTGGACTGATATTGAGAAGGACGCTTTCAACAAAATTAAAACTGTTGTTGCACATGCTCCCCCCTTGAAAATCCCCGACTTTGATAAAGACTTTATTATGTATACATTTGCATCCGATGATTCGCTGGCAGCTGTACTCACGCAAAAGGAAGAATGGGGGGGATGAATTCCCAATCGCATTTATGAGTACTGGTCTGTAGGGGGTTGAGTTAAATTACCTGGCCATTGATAAGCAAGCTTATGCAGTGTTTAAGGCAGTAAAGAAATTCCGGCCTTATATATTAAAGAATCGAACCAAGGTAATAGTCCCCTACCCAGCTGTGAGATCCCTTCTCATACAGAAAGAGTTAGGAGAAAGGAGGGGCAACTGGGTAACAGCTCTTCAAGAGTACGACCTTGAATTTAAGCCAGCCTCTATAGTCAAAGGTCAAGGGTTATGCAAATTAATGACTAAAAGTGGGAACAATGAAGAACAAGCCTGGGAAGATGATGCCGAATTACATGTAATGGATGTATGCCCTTTGTTTACAGCTCTCGAGTCTTGGTATAGAGACCTTGTACATTACTTACAGTCAGGGATGCTGCCAAAGAATTGGAATTCCAAGCAAAGAAGAGCGTTGTGTCTTAAATCAGCCTCTTATCAACTTGTTGAAGGAATACTATTCAGAAAAAACTACGATGGAGTCCTTCTGAGATGCTTGGAGAAAAAAGATGCTAAGAAAGTAATGTCTAAATTACATGATGGTCTGGCTAGGAGACATTATTCAGGGGACACTATAGCCCACAAGGTCCTCAGAGCTAGTTATTACTGGCCTACACTATTCAAGGATGCACACGCACATGTCAGAAAGTGTGATATTTTCCAAAGGTGTGGTGGAAGACAGCCTAAAGCAGCAGCGCCCCTAAAGCCTGTGATGATCATGGAACCATTTGAGCAATGGGGGCTGGACATTATTGGAGAAATAAAGCCAAATTCCTCCCTGCAGCACAAGTACATTCTTATGGCGACTGATTATTTCACTCACTGGGTTGAAGCTATCCCACTACGCAAGATAAATGAAGACGAAGTCATCAGCTTCCTACAAGATCATATCATGACCAGGTTTGGAGTTCCAGTTTCGTTAGTATTTGATAATGCTAAATAATTTTCATCAATTAAATTGACTGTGTTTGCTCATGATAAAGGGATAAAATTGCATTATTCTGCTAATTACTATCCACAAGGGAATGGCTTGGCTGAATTCTCTAATAAAAACCTCATTAGAATTCTGAAGAAGACTGTAATAGAAAACTAGAGGAGTTGGCACTCAGCCTTACCGAATTCCCTTTGGGCTGATAAAGTCACCCCCAAGTCTGCAATTGGAGTGTCCCCATATACCCTTGTCTATGGTAAAGAGGCCATCTTTCCTCCCAATATCATGCTACCATCTTCCATTCTAGCTCAGGAGTCTAGGGGGTCAGATGATGAAGTTTTACAAATAAGAATATATAATCTCCTGAAAGCTGAATAAGCCAGGTCGAAAGCCAAAGAACGCTTTAAGCAGCAACAAGAGTCAGTTAAGAGATGGTTTGACAAGCATAAAGTTGGGACAAAAGACTTTGAAGTGGGAGACTTAGTCCTCAAATGGGACCACCCCCATGATGAGAAAGGAAAGCATACCAAATTCCAGCAGTTGTGGGTAGGCCCTTTTCAGATTGCAGCCAAGCTTGGTCCTTCTACCTACAAGTTGCAAGATCTGCAGGGGTGGGAGGAGAACCTACCAGTAAAGAGTTTGGTTCTCAAACCTTATTTTTCCTGAATCTATCTGATTTTTTCTGTCTTGTACATAAATAATCTGCCCGACTGTCTTTTGAGTCATGTTTCGAGTTTGCTTTTGTTGATTTCGTTCTAGCTTTTTTCGTTGATTTCAATAAAGAACACATATTTCATTAAATTTGTAATTATTTAGTGGATCTAGAATTTAGAACTTCCGCTAGATTGAGTTTTCTCAAAATGAGAAAATTCATAGACTTTGAATCCTTACATATTGTCTAGTAATATTATTTATAGTTTGTATTTAATGTTAAGTTGATTAAATTATTTTATGACAGAATACTAACATTGTATTTGTTACTACAACAATTATAAATATTGTAAGTTGATTAAATTATTTTATGACAGAATACTAACATTGTATTTGTTACTACAACAATTAGAAATATTGTCGTAGTAATTATTTGTGTCTTTGTTGAGTATGTTGTTTTATTTTTGGAAGTTCACACCACTTATAATCAATACAGGAAAATATTTTATGACTTTAAAGTCTAAGTTTTAACCTTGTAATGATTAAAATAAATTATGAATTCAAATAGCAACATAATTTATTATTATTGTTGTTGGTAGTGGTAGTGGTAGTGTATTAAAAACTATGTTGATGAATGTTTACTTTATGAATTATAGATTAACGTGAGAAATTTCTTACCTATAAATTTATTTAATGATATTGATGTTAGTAGAGCCTCCCTTATTTATTAATATTATTTATTTTAACAATCAAAATTAATTATGAAATAGAATAGCATTAGTGCAGTAGAGTTTGATTTTTTTAATATTCA
>LPNX010817063.1:29345-44274 GCA_001517045.1 Pseudotsuga menziesii | reverse complement strand
CTTGAAGAGAATATTTGATATACAACAAACATTTAAAAGTGTTTCTTCTTGTATATTAATAACTAGTTCAAAGAGAAAATTACATTCATGAATCATCTCGACATGATCTCTGTATATTCAGTCAAGCAAATCAATTACAACTTATACACCACATTTATTTATTGTGGTCTTCCTGCAATCTTCTTTCTTTTGCATCCATGCAAAAACCATGGTATTCACTGGAATAGATCCAAGTCATGTGTCATCAAGGTTTGGTACCCAATATTGTTCTAAAATTTTCCTTTGTATTTCCCTGAACTAGGCTTCCATCAATCAACCTTTACATGAAGAGTCTCACTTTCATCATTCTAGAAGATATATGAGGTGGTTTTTGCCATCCAAATCGTCTCTCATTCATCCTTAGTTCATGATCTAACTACCAACACCTTTACTTTCTCAAATTAAATCATAGGATTGAATATTGGCTTTAGCTTGTTGCACCTGGGTCCAACATATACCAGTTCATCCGTCACATTATCAAATTCTCCATCCATAATACTTATATTACGTGCAAAATCTCACATAGATTAAATTGTCTTTATGATGCAATGTAAGTTATGATAATGTCTAACATGAATTAAAGCTAACATGATGTTATCACTTAATGATTGATTTTCTGGATATGTGAAATATTTTCAGTCCACAATGAATTTTCATGGTTCCCGTAACAAACATGGGTGGAGTGTCCACTCAGAACGTTCATGCAGTTTAATCCAGAAAATCAATCACAATGATGACAAACTGATAAAACCTGCACACTCAAAATGTTAGTACTGTATTTATTGAGTATAAGTTAATATACTAATACAAAGTTGGCACCACTTTAAAGTCTACACAAGAAAATATAATTATGAATTTGAATGCAACATAGTAGTACAATTAAATTTATATCAACTATAATAACGAATAATAGGAAAAACTCACTTCAAACCTTATTGCAAGTTCCTTACATTTATTCACAAAGAAATTCTATAAGATATTTTAAGGTGCATTCGCATAAAGTATCATCACATGAATTAACATTGAAGTTGAACCAAAATTTTCATATATGTAGCAAATAATATAAAATTCCTCAAAAGGTAGCTTGAAGAGAATATTTGATATACTAAAAACATGGACAACTCTTTCTTCATGTATATTAATTAGTCATTCAAAAAGAAAAAATACATTCATGAATCATCTCCACCTAATCTCCTTATATTTTCTCAAGCATATCAAGTACAGCTTCAGGATGAAGATTTCTATAGTTAATCATAATGACAAAGAGAGTTTATGGAATTAAATTGTGTGTATTAAAACGTCCCTACGTTTCAAGTGGACACTCCACCAATCATCAGGGGAACAAAATGAAAAGAAAAATGAAAAGCTCAAAGTAGTATCGAAGAGAGTGAGCAAAAGCTAATAATAAATAAGGAAAGGATTTTGTACATGCATTAATGAATATAATTATGCACATTTGATATAGTGAGATGTTGTGTTTATCTAAAACACAAATTGAAAAGTTAAAATTTGAATGGTATTATCTAATTCGCATAAAGTATGATCACATAAATTAACATTGAACTTGAAGTGAAATTTCATATATGCAGTAAATAATATAAAATTCCTCAAAAAGTAGCTTGAAGAGTATTTATTATAATACAAATATTAAAAAATGTTTCTTCATGTATACTAAAAGTCATTCAAAAAGAAAAGTTACATTCATGTATCATCTACACCTAATCTCCTTATATCCGCTCAAGCAGATCAAGTACAGCTTGTACACCACATTTATTTATCTTTGTCATCTTGCAATCTTCTTTCTTTGGCATCCATGCCCAAACTATGGTTTTAATTGGAATAGATCCAAGTTCTGTGTCATCAGGATTTGGTACCCAATATTGTTCTAAAACTTTTCCCTTGTATTTCCTTAAGCTAGGCTGCCACCAATCAATATTTACATGAAGGGTCTTGCTGTCATCATCCTGGAAGATATTTGAGGTGGATTTTTCCATCCAAATCATCTCTCCTTCATCCTCATTTCCTGATCTAACAAGCAACATCTTTCCTTTCTCAACATCAATTCTAGGATCGAATGTTGGCTTTGGCTTGTTGCACTTAGGTCCAACATATACCGGTTCATCTGTCACATTATCAAAATCCCCATCCATAATACTTGATATTGCATGGAGTGCATTACCCTCAACGTTAACATTTTGCCTTGTCTTTGGCCAAAAATCATCAAAAGAAGAATCACTTTCATCCAAGGGTGTATGGTCATTGTAGATTCCATCTAATGCATCAAGAACTCTTTTCCAATAATCTAGTTTTTCATTCCATTCCTCTGTAACAATTGGTGAATTCTCATTGCCAATAGTCTCTTTCCACATTTTTATGTATGATGTTATTCCTTCCTTGAGTTCTTTTAAATATGCATAATTGTCTTTTGGACGTAAGAAAGATGGCTTCCCTGTGGGAAATATAGGTCGGCCTTCATCATCTATATTCCACAACTCCACTGGTTCTGACCACTCAATGTCTCTGATGGATTCTTTATACCTCATAACTGGAACATCATTGAGTACAAGGAATTGGAAGTACTGGACATTACGATGTCCAACTAGTGCATTTTTCCCCTCCTTGATGTACCCATTAATAAAAATTTTGAAGTCATACACTTTGTCAATAAGTTTAGGTGGAAACACCCTTTTTTCTTCTATTGTACGATATGTATCCATCATCTCAGGTAAAGAATATATATCTTTACTTTTCAAGTTGGAAGACATTCTTCCGTAGGTTCCATCTATGTCTTCATGGGTGTGCCCCACAAGCAAGAACCCAACCTCAATAGTGATGAAGACACCAATTGCAGTTAATAGTGATAGAAACATGAAAACATAATGATTCTTATTATCACTAGCTGCATTGTCCAACTGTAACAACAAATGTGGAGGAAGAGGTTTAAAATCAAGATTTTGATTTGCTGAGCTTCCATTTAAAGATAAGAAAGCATCCTTGTACACTCTACATTTTGAGTAAATAGAGTTTTGAAGTAATGCATTTGAAACTGTGTTTCTTGAACTTCCACTCTCATAAAGAAAATCACCGTACATATCAAGGTGTGGGTCTTCAAGGTCCCTCAAGCACTTTGCAAGAGATGTAATGGTAAATTGTGATCCCATGTGTACAAATGGTAGGGAAAAATGACCAAAACCTCCTGTGCTATGCCCATGTGTTAGCATACCTGTCAACGACAAACCCAAGTTTGTTCCTGCAACAGATTTTGATTTGACACGTAATCTTGGGATTGAAGTCTTTGTTTTGTCCATTTTATCATGGATAATGCTCAAGTATTCCTTTGGATACCGCTCTGACATAATTCTGTGGGCATAGTAGAAAGATCTTCCACACATAACAATCTTGTTATGTTTCTTCAGTCTAGCTCATGCCTTTTCTTCCAGCTCTTTTGTAGTCGCTGTCTTCATCTGTGCTTTCAACACGATACATTCACTACATTTATTGAAGTTAGTGTTCTTTGAGAATGCCACATCTGGAAAATGAGTATTCCAAATCTGGCTCATTGTTGGTTGTGATATTGATGGAAAATTTAGCTCTTGAAGAGCCTCGTTGATCTCTTTTAACAAAGAACTTTGGGTGTACGTTGATGGCAACAATCTTAAAGGAGCAGATGTTCCATTTTCTTCAACTTGTTGTGTTTGGTTCGGTGAAAAGTCTAAATTATCCATTACAATTTTGTGCAATATTTCTATGGCTACCACAGTATGTGCACGTGGCTTGCATTTGTTGGTTTTACCATGAATTCCTTTCACATGTCCTTGTTGAAAATTATGTTGGTAATTATAAAAGGTGCTTTGCGGAATATTATGTATCTTGTACCATGATTTCTTACAAATAATATCTCCATTAAACCTCATGTCCTTTACTTTCCTAATAGTAGGAGGTAGGCCATGGCCATGGCTCTTTGACATGATTGTGTTGGAAAGGAGTGAATTCAAGACAAATTCCCTAATGTCATTTTTTTTAAAGAGTTTCATACCCCTTCTAGCAGTTGCAATGGCTTTCCTATCCACATGTTGAAGACAATCTTGTTTTCAACATTCATTCGCTACCAAAAGTGGGATTTCTTTCTCTTCATCTCTTTGTATTTGAAAGTTTCCAACATTTTTTGTAGCCACAACTCGTTTAATCCTTTTATATGGCCTTGTTGCATGCATAGAAATTGAGTCTGGATCTTCTTCATTATAAAGATCATCATCCCATGTGTTTAAGGGACTTGTGTCCTCTATAAGATCCCATACTGCCATTTCCTTGGGTGCCTCCTTGAAATTTTCATTCACCCTTAAAATCTCACCTTCATTGTCCACCAACTTATTTATTGGCCATCTAACCAAACAATGTATAGACTTGTCTCCAAGCCTACATCTTTCACAATTTCTATCTATGTCTTCCACAAAAACACTGAATTATTTTTCACCCTCAAACATGTCATCCTCGCGGACATTAACTATGATCCCTTTGGCAATGCGCATGTTTGTTCCTATGCATTCATGTGTAAGAGAAACCTTTTTACATGTGAATGTAAGCCTATCTTGGGGAGTATTTACTGGATGATCATGACAATGAGGTTCCAAATCTGATTCTGGCCAAATCTCATAAGATCCCAATGCACCCCCTAGTGTATTCTCAAATCCTGTCGGATGTGGCAAAAGAGCATCATGTTTTAACATTTTCTCAATGTTAACCACTATGGATCCCTTTATCACCATCCTGCCATGCACCTTATGACCAATCTCTGTATTGAATATGGAGCCTTCACCCACCTTCAATCCACATTGCAAAAGATCTACCTTGTCTCCAATAGAAAATGCAGAAGAGACATTTGCACCTACATAGCAAATTAAACAAACTTAGTATTTTCTCAAAAAAAACAAGCAATGTACTATAAAAAACACTTAACATGTGCTTCAAGATTTTAATTTACCTTTGTTATGCCTCAAATATATGATCTTCCATGGATGTAAGTCCCCTTCATCAACATCTTCCACAATCAAATGTGGTTCAATGACATCAATTATCAAAACCATAACATATCCTACATTAAGCCTTTGTCCACCATAATGAGTTGTAGTCTCTATAGATTCAACCTTTCCCAGTCCAACAACTTGACCATTAATTAGGAGGTCAACATAGTCTCCTCTTGTCAAAATTATATTTTCCATTGTAACTCCTCCCAATTTCTGTAACACATTTGAATTGTAGTTTGTAATTAAGGTTAAGCCATATGAAGTGTATGTTCAAAAAAGTAATATAGTTTCAATAATTCAAAACAATAGGGTAGCCCTTTTGTATGCCACGAAACATTGTTCCCCTACATCTTGTGCATGCTTGCAAAAAGGAATTTACATATAAATTACACAAAATATATATGAAGATTTCATAGTGTAGTTTTCTATCTAACAAAGTCACATTGTCATAAATCACAATGCACCATGATAAAAATCTAGCTAGGGTTAGTTTTTGTTCTTAAAACATTGCACAGTGAGTAAAAGCTAATGTTTGTTAGCTTCCATAAAGTAGTTTTTAATCTAACACTGCCACATTGTCTCATTACACCGTGATGGAAATATTGCTGGAGTTATCTTTCAACCTTAAATCATTGCACAATGAGTGAAATCTAATATATGTTAACTTTCATAATGTATTTTTTCATTTAGCACAACCACATTGTCATCAATAAAAATGCACCATTTTGGAAATCTAGCTAGAGTTAGTTTTCATTCTTAAAACGTTGCACGGTGAGTAGTAGCTAATGTGTGTTAGCTTTTGTAAAGTAGTTTTTTATCTAACACAGCCACATTGTCATCAAATACATTACACCATGATGCAAATCTAGCTAGAGTTAGCTTTCCTTCTAACATGGCATGCTGAGTGAAAGATAATGTGTGTTAGCTTTCATAAGGTAGTTTTCCATATAACACAACACATCGTCATTGATCACATTGCACTGTGTGATGGAAATCTAGCTGGAGTTAGCTTTCATCCTTAAATCATTGCACAGTGAATGAAATTTAATGTGTTAGCTTTCATAATGTAGTTTTCCATCCAGCACAACCACATTATCATCAATCACAATGCACTATGATAGAAATCTAGCTAGAGTTAGCTTTCGTTCTTCAAACATTGCATGGTCAATAAAACTAACGTATGTTAGCTTTCATAAGGTAGTTTTTCATCTAACACAGCCACATTGTTATCAAATACATTACACCATGATGAAAATCTAGTTGGAGTTAGCTTTCCTTCTAACAACATGGCACTATAAGGAAAAGTTTATGTGTGTTAGCTCATTACACCATGATGAAAATCTAGCTGGAGTTAGCTTTCCTTTAAACAACATGCCACAATGAGTGAAAGCTAATGTGTGTTAGCTTTCATAAGGTACTTTTCCATGTAACACAACCACATTGTCATCAAGCACATTGCATCGTGTTGGAATTTTAGCTGGAGTTAGCTTTCATCCTTAAATCGTTGCACGGTGAGTGAAATCTAATGTGTGTAAGCTTTCATAGGGTATTTTGTCATCTACCACAACCACATTATCATCAATCACAATGCACCATTATGAAAATTTAGCTGGAGTTAGCTTTCGTTCTTAAAACATTGCACGGTGAGTAAAGCTAATGTCTATTAGCCTTCATAAGGTAGTTTTCCATCTAACACGGCCACATTGTTATCAAATACATTACACCGTGATAGAAATCTAGCTTGAGTTAGCTTTCATTCTAACAACATGGCACTATAAGGGAAAGCTTATATGTGTTAGCTCATTACACCATGATGAAAATCTAGCTGGAGTTAGCTTTTATTTTAACAACATGGCATGATTAGCGAAACCTAATGTGTGTTCGCTTTCATAAGGGAGTTTTCTATGTAATAAAACCACATTGTCATCAAGGACATTGCGTCATTTTGGAAATCTAGTTGGAGTTAGATTTCCCAAAAAACCACATAATCATCAATCACATTGCACCGTGATAGAAATCTAGCTGAAGTTAGATTTAATATTTAAATCATTGCACGGTGAGTGAAATCTAATGTGTGTAAGCCTTCATCGGGTATTTTTCCATATAGCACGACCACATTGTCATCAATCACAATGTACCATGATGGAAATCTAGCTGGAGTTAACTTTTCTTCTAACTACATGGGACAATGAGTAAAATCTAATGTGCGTTAGCTTTCATAAGGTAGTTTTCCATCTAACACAACCACATCGTCATCGATCACATTGCACCGTGATGGAAATCTAGCTAGAGTTAGATTTCGTCCTTAAATCATTGCACGGTATGTGACATCTAATGTATGTTAGTATTCATAATGTTGTTTTACATCTGGCACAACCATATTGTCATCAATCACAATGCACTATGATGAAAATCTAGCTTGAGTTAGCTTTCGTTCTTAAAACATTGCACAATGAATAAAACTAATGTATGCTAGCTTTGATAAGGTAGTTTTCCATCTAACATGGCCACATTGTTATCAAATACATTACACCATGATGGAAATCTAGCTTGAGTTAGCTTTCATTCTAACAACATGGCACTATAAGGGAAATCTTATGTGTGTTAGCTCATTACACCATGATGAAAATCTAGCTGGAGTTAGCTTTTATTTTAACAACGTGGCATGATTAGTGAAACCTAATGTGTGTTCGCTTTCATAAGGGAGTTTTCTACGTAATAAAACCACATTGTCATCAAGGACATTGCGTCGTTTTGGAAATCTAGCTGGAGTTAGATTTCATCATTAAATAGTTGCATGGTGAGGGAAATCTAATGTGTAAGCTTTCATAGTGTAGTTTTTCATCTAGCACAACCACATTGTCATCAATCACAATGCACCATGATGGAAATCTAGCTGCAGTTAACTTTTGTTCTTAAAACATTGCACCGTGAGTAAACCTAATGTCTGTTAGCTTTTGTAAGGTAGTTTTCATCTAACACAACCACATTGTCATCAAATACAGTACACCATGATGGAAATCTAGCTAGAGTTAGCTTTCCTTCTAACAACATGGCACTATAAGGGAAAGCTTATGTGTGTTAGCTCATTACACTATGATAGAAATCTAGCTGAAGTTAGCTTTCATTTTAACAACAGGGCATAATGAGCTAGAATTCTAATTGTTGCCTCTTATCTGGAAACCTCTGTTTTCCCATAACACATTGTTCAAGGAGTCATCCAAGTAACCCCCAAGTAAGTATCTTCATCTTTGTCCAATACATATGCCGCCTTCTCAGCACTGCAGGTTATGGTTTCTTGCGGAGCTAAACTTGAACTCATACTATATATATGTGTAACTTTTCATTTCAATGGGTTATCGTGAGTGCTCATTACCAGCGTAAAAACTTATATAAAACCCAAAGAATCCATATTTTTTTTGTAGGGGAGGACGTACATATTTTTAAATCTTCTCGTTTTAGGGTTACAGGCCAGGAGGGAGAGGTTGCAGAACAAAAAGAAAGTTTCCCTCTGATGGGTAGGAATGCCCTTGCATGAAATTAGACTATTTTAACACTTCCAAGTTAAGACTGTTCATGCATGCTTTGACTGGTGTATTCTAAATTTTCTTTGTCAGAACTACAAACAAAACACCCAATTTGTTTTTTTAAGACACTTGCTGCACTGGTCACCACCGAGATCACCTCAGTCTATTGCTGCAAACAAAATTCGGGACTGCTGCAAAAAATTTGGGCATGCTGCAAAACATTCAGGATTGCATCATGTGTAGAAAAGCCTCCAACACCAACCCAAAATATGTTATCCTTCTCCAAACATATGTGTGTGTGTATATGCTTGGAATTCTCCTTCGAATTTCCTCATTCCACAGCCTCAATCACCCAAAAAATCTCACTCCACTGCTCTCAAAATTCCACACTCCAAAATGAGGCGCATTGTCTCTATTTATACACAATTTTAATGAATTTTTATGGATCCGACTTGTCAAAATTTTTATTTTTATTTTTATTTGGAATTTTTGAATTGGGCCGACCTCATGTGTTGGGATAGGAAATAAAGATCCCAGTTCACAGACTTTCTTAATGATACATTTTTATATGAATGAATCTCTTCTGGCTCAGGATGTGGCACCATTGGATGTTCCAGAGCTTTTGGCAAGTCTTGTTAAGCAATTTGGCCTATTACTTGATCAACTTGGTGTAAGGAAAGGTAAAGTAAAACTGCCCTGGTTTCACACTGGCAAGTTTTTTTTTATACTCTAGTTGTCTGATGAATACAATTGCACTTTTGGTCTTATATTTAGATAGTCTAATAACCATGCCTACAACTTGGAAAGTGTAGAGATGTATCTTATAAGTATTGCATGGCAGAGTTTTGAGGGGAGTCAGATGTACATGACTAGATAATTTGTTGCTATTTTGTATAACCACTGAACTTCTGTATTGCCATAAAATGTGTGGGATATACACTTCTGTCTTACCACAGCATAATATGTTGAATAATGTTAATGTAGATCCCCACCAAAGTTTAAATCCTCTAGAGATATGTTTTTCCCCTCATAGTTTGTGTCGCCCAAGAAGCAGGCAGCTTGAAGTAATGGTAGTCAGGTGCATTTCCTATGTGATTTTGGTGGGAATAGATACCCCTACCCGTGCTTTATTAACCTAAGGGATCTTCCTTGAGTGTTGTAAGTTGGCTTGCACTACATGGTATGATTCCCAAATTGGGGAAGGGCATGCTTGTGGCACAGTGATAATAGAAAGCATCTTGTGAAAACAAAGTTGTTAGTGCTTTGACTAGTTAGAGTGAGTATTTATGTACTTCGATTAGCCATTATGATCCAATTTCACATCTATGGTTAACAGCATAGTGTGCAGTCAGTTGAACTTCCCTGAAGAGTATTCCAGTTCTGTAATT
The DNA here is from genome assembly GCA_001517045.1 of Pseudotsuga menziesii. Lineage (NCBI taxonomy): Eukaryota > Viridiplantae > Streptophyta > Pinopsida > Pinales > Pinaceae > Pseudotsuga > Pseudotsuga menziesii. Next base: position 34,296 of record LPNX010817063.1, on the reverse strand, counting down.
GTTTTCTGCACACATATCTACCTGATACTTGCAACCTTAAAGCAAAAGGTAAAGATATAACTTAGCAAAAATGCAAGAATAAATTTTAAAGATAGAGTCTCAAGATAGTTCTGCATATTATTACTTTTTTACTTAATGATGGTAGGAGGAGTTTCTAAGAAGTCAAACATCCTCCCTGGTAAATTTGTCCTAGAAATCATAGAAAATGTCTCAATCCTATGGTCTACCATATTATCAATTGGTCTCGCTGAGCAAGATTTTCTATAGATAGCACTTTCTATATCTTAGTTTGTTTTAGAATACATTGCATCAGATGCTTATGGTTGCTTCCTCAGTTTATCCACAGGTTATAGGGTTCTCTTGGAAATAAAATTTGTATAAGGTTTCTATAATAAGTAACATTTGTTTAGGAGAGGGAGAGTTATGGAAGCGCTGCAAACCCTAGTCCAAGCCCTAGCTTCCGTCGGCCCTCATGGCGGCTTGGTCTCCTCAGGGGGTTTCTCCTTCGGTGGGCGACTGCTGCGTCGTGCTGCTGGGCGTGATCTACAAATTGGAGAACAACCGAACGATATGCTGCTGAGAGGAATCGTTGGCTACGACAAGAAATGGATCGTGCGGAATGTTTTTTTGACAGAGGAAGCCATTACATCGGCGGAGGTACGTTGTGATCCTATTCGATATGCACTAGATGCCGCCAGGCTTGCTGGAAGATAGGATGCTCCTGCGCAATCGATGAACATCATGATTTTAGTTTTTGCCTACTGGACTGTGTATGACAATGGGGATCTGCGCTGTTATGGTATGGCTCGTTGGATCTGGCATTCTTATGAGTTTTACATAAGTAGATCAAAACCGCCCTGTTTCTTTTTCCCTAGGATTTATGGATATGATAGATTCGTTTCGAAGGAATATAGGCCTACACCCCTGCTTCCTGTTGATTACGGGGCCAGGGTAGGCGCTGATAGCTATCAAATCTTCATAAATCTGCCTACTGGAAATTCAATCTTGGTTTGGGTAAATGTTCTTGATTCAGTAGAGGCACTACGGGATAGTCTAGCAAGCTGCGTGGGTTATCCAGCATCTGTCTTCTATCTTGTGCATGTAGGAAAACTGATGCAGGACTCTTTAAGTTTATCAGATTATCAGATTTCCAAGAATTGCTCCATTTCTCTGTTGCTTCGGTTGAGGGGGGGGAGCCGATGGCAAACAAAGAGGATCCTTCCCTTCACACAAAGGATTTGGTCCTTCATCTTACAAGGATGTAGCCCGATCAAAGGGGCCATAGACAGAGGTGACCTCTATTGTTCAGCCCAGCCCATACATTGTGGGAAAACTAAAATCCACACCAGTTCTGGAGATAAAAAAAGAACAGGTTAAAGGAATTTTTAGTTCTTTACAAGCTGAAGCAGTTATTTGTAGGTTTAATGGGTTTTGGCCCAAATCACATGATCTTCATGCCTGGATCTTCCAAACCCCTTGGTTTCTAGAATTTGATGCCAATACTTTGGTAGTTACAAAGATGCCGGTATGGGTGCGATTACCAAATATGCCTCTACCTTTTTGGCATCATTTAGTACTGGAAGACATAGGCAATCTTCTGGGAAGATTCATCAAGAGTGACAATGAAAGGAAGGACAAGGGCTTATTTACATATGCCAGAATTTGTGTGGAGATTGACCTCAGCAAAGGCCTCCCAGATAGATTACAGCTGAAACATGAATCCTACACTTGGTTACAGGGTCTGGACTATGAAAATACAACTTTCAGGTGTCGATTCTGCCATCTGACAGGTCATCTTCAAGATACATTCCCACTTGCAAAAAAATTCCCAAAAAAGAAAAAGGGGCCGATGATAAACAGAAAGAACTGGCAGGCAGATTATGTCCCAGTTCCATATGAGGAAGTAGGAAGTGAGGATGAAGAACAACAAGATATGCAGAGAAATGAGGAAACATTGGTGCCTGATGACGCAGAAGCACAGACAACAAGGAAACATACATCCGGTGAGGACACTCAGACAATCTCGGAGAATCCGATGGACACATCTACTAGTGGTCAAAAGCGTGCTCACGAATCTGCCAGTTCAGAATATGATAAGGACATAGCGGTGTTTCAACAACCAGAGGAGGCAGTCTGTAATCAGCTAATTGTGGCTGCACCAAAGAAAGGGGCTTGGACTGAAGTGAAATCTAGGAAGAATGTGGGGAAAAAGGGGAGAATAGAGGAGTACTATAATCCTTGATCTCTCTGTTTGTATAATATCTTTTGTTGTTTTTCTTTTGCATGACCGGTAACAATTTGTGAGAATGTATGGGACTATTTTGTCTCAATACATCTGTAGATGTAATTTTGTTCTTTTGAAATAAAATTACGACTTTTTCCAAGGAAAAAAAAATAATACATTGCATCATATGCTTATTTTGGTCTGTTGCCTCTTAAGAGTTTACTGCTTCTGCCATTGGACTCATACTGTTTTGCTATGTGGTTGTTTTTTGACATCTCCATGTCAATGGATGAGACTATAAGAATATCTCACAGACTAGGTGATGAATTAAGTACAATGATTTGGCAGATGCATGAAATATCAAGGGTTTATGAAATTTACATACCTTGGAACCTTCGTAATTATTATAAAAAATAATGGCATATGCTAGAGAATCCTAAAGATGAAGGTAAGGCATTTTCTAGGACATTGTAGAGTTCAAGATGAAGAAGGCAAGGTATTTATGTCAATAGAGGATTAGAAGTGGCCAATGTGATAGAGTGGAAACCAAATAAGTGTGACAAAGTTGAGTGGTGGGACAGTGTCCTACCTGATTTCTTTCTTTCATACATAAAATTCCAAAATGCTTATATGTCTATGATCTGTAAACGAGGGATTTATACTCCACTCATTTCACCAATTCAGATACTATGCAGAATAAAATTCTGGTCTCTGTTCTTAAAGTTATACAGAGAGCTCTGTTTTTCAGAATGGCTTCAAGGCCTCAGCGCTTGGTGTAGCCTGCAAAACAAAAAAACACAACTCCAACGCAAGAATTGATCAGTGTTCTGAGTTAGGTTCTATGTTATTCTCACCAGGTAGGCTGACAAGGATTGCCTATACTTCTCTGCTTTAAGGCCTGACTTCCTCTTGTTCGACAATGCTCTATTTTCAAGAGCCAATGCTAATCCGAGAGGAAGCTATCATCCAGGCTTATGAATGCAATACTCAGCTGACCTTGTATACTGGAAGAAGTCCTATTATAATTGTGTCCTGTGGTTTTATTTTCAAATCCATTTCAACTTGAACACCTTTCATTGAGGCACATGTTCACCGATCTTCTGTGGATAAGCAACCCAGTGTAGCACTGGTGTGATGAAATGATAGTCTCAGTAATGCAATAAAGTGCCCCTGAGATGGCCTCTTAAAGAATACATGTTAGGGAATAATTCAATGTTATGAAGTGGCTGTCAATCAACTGTTGAGTTGGCAGGAGAATACAACAAATTCCCTTGTATTAGTGTTATGCCACCATGAACAAATGGACAGTGAATATTACTCCTGCCAAGTTGCATATCACATGAGTGATTATCAGCCAACAACTGCAAGACAATGCTGAGCCAAGATTCAGTGCCCAGTCACAAATATTACACACTGTACAGTTCAACAGATAATATACGTATAGGCTGGAAGTTATCCCAGCATATGAAAATGGAAAACTCCAATCAACAACCCAATAACTCAATTAAAAGCTGAGCAATTTGAATTGCTCTGCGTATTGGCCTTTACCTGATGAATGCCAAGTGGACAATAAACTATGTGGCATGTTTCACATGCAATAAGATAGCCATGAGACAAATTGACTCCAGGAAGAGGTGTATGATCTGGACTCCAGTTAATTCACCCACAAGCAATTCAGAACCACAGAAAAATTTGCTAACACTTAGCAAAAGGGAGTGCGTATCACCTTGTTCAACAAAAGAAGGAAAAGAGACTCTGGTGAAGGAGAAAAACACTCCAGGTAGGTTGCATTTCACCCAACAATCATTAAAAACACCCAGGAATGGTAGAGAAACATCTAGGGATGGATAAATTCGCACAGCCATGTGTGAAAACACCCAAGCAATTATAAAAACGCCCCAGGGAACACAAATTCGACTCATGAGATGAGAAAGATGCCCAGGCAAGTGGATTTCACCCAGCAATCATTAAAAGTGCCCAAGTAAGGGATAAAATTGCCCAGCAATGGAGAAATTCGACCAACAATATATAAAAATCCCCAAGCAATGGAGAAAATGTCCAAGGCAATAAGAAGACGCCTAGGCAAAGAGGAAAAACGTCCAATAGTCAATAAAAACACCCAGGTAAGTGAGAAATTTGTTCAACAATCACTAAAAACGATTTTGGCAACTTCTTACATTGATGCAACAACTCTGAGATATGAGACATTGATCTCTCTGCATGGAGTGACATTCGATGATGGGAGGAAAAGAGTTGTTAGGATCTCCATTACACGAGAATAACCATCATTGAAGTAAATTCACAATTTGATTTCTTATCTCCCTCATCTACACTCTCATCATTCACTAGCAGCCATTAATAACATAGAGGAGCTTCCATTAAAATCAATGGCAATAATTAAAAATATATCAAGCACATAATATCAATCACAGCATGGAGACAATCTTTTACCCTATAACTCCAAATTGGGAAAACTAGCATTCGAATGGTTCCTCAGTCTATTTTGGCAGTCTCTGGTTACAATGCTGCTTATGGATTTCTAGCCTCCTTTGTGCATTCTCTTCTCCTTGGCCAAAAATACCCTTTTTGAGTGAAAATTCAAAAGGAAATAGGGAGAGTTGGGGTAATGAGAAGGCCAGTATGTCTCACTTTTCATTTTCCATTCCTCATCCTTTCTCTCCTATTTCATTTTTCTTTTTACTTGTATTTCTTAATACTTCTCTCGCC
>LPNX010817057.1:220011-236399 GCA_001517045.1 Pseudotsuga menziesii | reverse complement strand
AGATTGTTTATTTCTATTGCATATTGGAGAAGATTGATTTCTGGAGTCTAGCTGTCTGTTGTGGTACCCCAAGCCATAGGAATTTCTCTCCGTAACAAGCCTCGAAATAGTATTCCAGACCTTTTGATCCTAAGTTATTTTCTTAGGGATTAAGAAGGACTTCAATGTGTTCATAGCCATTTAGGAAAACTACTTACTAGAATATTTTCTATCAGATCAAACAATAGTATACAGTCTTATACCCAAAAATTTCAATTAATTCAGAACTCGGATGCTTTCCATGCAACCAAAAGTTTTCCTCTTTTATTGAAATCAAAAATAAATTTTAACTAAAACAAGCAACACTCAACCAAAACAATTTATTTATGTACGAAGTCATTTAGAAATAAAAACCAAGACAAATAAAAATATGAGAACCAATCCACTAACTACCCATTTCTCTGCCCATCCCTAAAGATCTAGCAACATGAATGTTAAGGGGCTAGGCTTGAATACAAAAATGAGAAATACCTAACCATTATCTAATTCTACTGTTCTTGAAACAAAAACTACATCTACTGATTTACAATCAATCTTATCATCCCATGAATAATGAAGGAGATCGGGCTGGGTGTCAGATAGGTTGCTGGATTCTTCTGATGTAGAGTGTCCCAGTTCAAGTTCAATTAGATAATTTCCCAATACAGAATTTACTGATTCATTTCTTTCTTCCAATTTCGTGGCAGTGTGTTTCATGTAGGGCTCTCTTAATATTTTGATCTGATTTGGGATTCCTTTATGAGGAAACCACAAATGTGACCAATCCGAAGCAAAATACCCCTTTAATCTCGTTGACCAATCTCAATTCAAAATAAGTCCATAACCATCAGGTATGTATGCTACCACAATATCAATATATTGACATATCTTTTCATTTGCATATAAACGAATCAGAATATCCTCCATCTCCCCGACTACTTTCACATTAGTCCTGTCTAATTGAATAACCTCCCAGGCAGTAGGTTTAGGCTGTCCATTAATCTTTCTACAAATTGCAAGTGGAATAACATTAACTGATGACCCAAAATCTACCAAACAGTTGTGCACCTTATGATTCAAAATTTCCAAAGTCAACAGGAAAGGTGGGGTTTTAAACCTAGTCTTTCCTTCCACACTTGCTTCAACAACTTCTTCTATAGGTTGGTTTTATGTGGGTATCGTTTCCCCTAGTTCTTCAGGTGTTTTGAGATTTTCTTCTTCAATAGGATTAGCTGGCATGTTGACTTGTTTCCAGATTGGTAATTTTAGGTGTCTCATCATCTATGTTGTTCTTTGGTTGTTTCTTTAAATTTTATTGCAATTTCTTGATCTTTGAGAGCATTGAATTGTCTTTATTTACCAAATCCAGGCTTTTTGTTGTCATATTTGTTTCCAGTATCTCCTCATGTTTCAGAGTAATTTTTCCTGTATCAAAAAGTGAGACACGGTCCCATAAAAATAGGGCATCATTTTCTTGTTTCTCCGTGGCATTACCACCATTTTCTTCTTCATCATTATCCTCAGTTACCTTGGAATCCAAGAACTGGTTCATCACTAATGTCATTGAATTTATCCATTGAGGACAAATTTTTTTAGAATGGGCTTGTTGGTGGAAAGTGAAAAAATTATCCATACCTACCTCTGTTAAGTTCATTGATGCAGGACTATGTGGAGCAGGTTTGGATTGATTGTTATCCTCTCTTCTCTTATAGTAAGGCTTATAGGATTTATGAGCTTCCTTTTCTTTTTCCAAATCTATTATTCTATTGGAAAGCTTCTACATCATTTTTAACATTCCATCAAAATCATGTGATTGCTCCTCCTTAGGTTTAGTTAGTAATAAGGCTTTCTTCCGAAAAAAATTCCCTCCAGATTGCTCAAGATAATCTTCTATGCTTTCTTTTTCAGCCTCTACTCTTTCAGCTTCTTCATAAGTGTTCAATAACGTTGGTTTAACTTGGGATTTTGCAAACATATCCAAGTCAAGACCCAAAGCTGAGGTATAATGCTCAATCAAAACCTTATCAGAGGGCTTATCAGTTATAGAGAAGTTTTTGAGGTAAGCAAAAAACCTTTGAGTAAAATTATGCACCTTTTCTTTTCTTTCTTTCTTCAAAGTGCCTAAACCTTTCATGAGGGCTACATGTGTCTTCTGGGATGCATATTTTCTTCTGAATATCCTTTCAAAAGTATCCCATTCTAGGATTGATTTTGCAGGAAAACCAAAATACCATGAGGCTGCTGCTCCTTTCAAGGTATGTGGAAAAAGTTTGTAGACTACATCTTGATGTTCTCCAACCCTTAATCCTTATATGGCTAAGTGGAAACTTTGCAAATGGTCATCTACTAAAATATTCTCACTTGGGTCAAACTTGGGTAGCATCTTCTCAAAATCTTGGGGTAAGTCATGCAAGGGAGGAGTTAGGTTCAGAGGTGATCTAGCTTTCCAAGCAGGTGGTGGAATTGGTGGGTTAGGTGGCTGATTTGCATTTACACCTGCCATGAGTCTGGGTGGAGAGTGAGGTGGAGAATGAACATGAGTATGCACAGGTGAACAGAGAGGTGTATTTGGGCCTGCTTGATTCAGAGGCTAAACAAATTCATGTAAAGTTGTTTCTACAAGCTCTTCCCAATCTCCAACTAACATAGAGTCTTCTAATATAGGACGACCTTTCTTCTTGTATTCTCTTCTAGGTAATTCAGGGATAATGGGTAATCCTCCAATATTATTCACATAAGCCCTAGTGTGCCTTCTCAGATCATTAACAACTTCATTGTCCACATAATACAAATGTTCTCTATTTTCTTCAGGAATCGGATTAGGGAATGAACTACTTTCAAAACTATCACTGGTGGATTAATTTCTAGGAAATGGGTTTCCTTGGCCAGCCATGCATTGATGGCCCTCCTTCTAGTGCCAGAAACTGTTGAGGCTAGAAAATTGTAGGCAACAACAACAAGGGATTCTCCCCAGTCAACATTCCCAACTAGCCCGTGACTATTTGGTATGGGGAATCCGTTTGGTTTACGATCCGGCTACCGTAGGTCAAGTAAAAAATTAAAAGGTTTTACCGGTTGCAGCCTAGTCCACCATATATATTTTTGTGTTTTTAACTTTATGTATGATATGCAAGTTCCTATCTAAAATGCAGATTGATAAAGAATACAAGGAGCAGTCACAATGTGATGCGCAGGTTCTTACCTCTCATCTTAGATTCTCTCGCATCTAAACCACACACAGTAGGAAATAAAAATAACTAAGCTACCCCTGGGGAGTGAGATTATCAGTTAATGAGTAATGTATTACTGTTCTTGCATTAAGAAAAATCATAGATACCTGTTCTTTGATTCAAAACACATAAACATGAATAGATGGATGAGCAACAATATAGTTCATTGTCTATGAAAACATTTATTACTCATAGTGGAAATTATCATAAAATAAACCAGAGAGCATTCATGAAAGAGCATAGGTTCAACAAGTTTGAACGATCTCACGGTTAATGAATAAAAGCTAAAAACAAAATAGTTCCCCTTCAACCGCATCCATTGAACAGCATTTGAACATTCCACCAAAGCTTTCTCCAACAGGCAAAATTGTAATTATATATTGCAAAATGAAATAGTTCCTCTTACAATGTGTTCTCACAAGTGTAACTAGGAAAAATTCCTTTTTCTATCTAACTCTCCTATACTTATACAAAAGGCAAAACTTTTGGGCTGCCCCCAAATGAGCCCTAGGCTTCCCCAACGTTTCATCTCCCAAAATTTGTTCTATATTGAGTGCTCATACAATTTACAATATATTACATTTAAACAAACTAATAAATCACTTAAGTGGAGGGCCCCGCTTGATTATTTAGGAACCTTTTCCATGCTTGGGCTTCTGATTCGATATTCTTAAATTCAAAAGGCTCAAGAAAACGAATGTTAATATCAAACTTGGCAGCCTAATTTTTAATCACTTTGATTTTGGCTAAGCTCAAGCATAGTTGATCTTCCAGTAACTGTACACCGACTGCCGAATGGGCCACTTCGTCTTTCAAGATCTGTTCGTCCAAGACTTTGACCTGTTTAATCCTCTGCTCATCCTCTTGATATATGCTTTGTAACATTTCTTTGAACAGGTCATGTTCTGGAAATCTATCTAATCGCTGCTTAGTAGCCACCTGGCATTTTTTGTAAGTGATCAGCAGCCTTCTGCAATACTCGGTGCAAGCTCCTTTCATTTTCTTTACAGCCCTCTTGAATTCTTCTACTATGTTTATTGCAAAGTCCAACAAGTCATAATCCTGCCTTAAGCCTTGTTGATCTTTTGCTGGTAAGTCTGCAGGAATCTCTTCATTGGCCTCCAACCTTCCTATTCTTCCCCTCAGGACTTCCAAAATGTCCTAAGAACTATCTACAAAATACGAAGAAGTCTCCAAAATTTCTTCTAATCTATTATCTACCTACAAAACTTTGCATCTTTCTTCTTCTATGGAAACCTACAGCCAGTGCATTTTTCTTCTTTGTGTTAGGGCATGCTCTTTGAAAGGCTGAAGACTAGTTTGCTATTCCTTAGCCTCTTTCAAAGATGTTGTTACTGAAGCGATTTGTCCCTTAAACTCTGTTGCTTGTACCTGAAACTGTTTTTCTATCTCCTCCATGGTAGCCCTTTGTGTCTCTAGTTCCCCAACTTTCCTTTGTAGTTCGTCTCTTTCTACATGAAGATTTTCATTTGCTATTTTTTAGTCCATCCATTTTTGTCTTTAGCTCCTGATATTCCTGCTGCGATTTTGCTAAGCTATCCTGAGCATCTGCTCCTCGCTTTTCAATAGCAACTTCTAAAGACATCTTGTCAGCTTGGAGGGACTAAAGCTCTGCTTTTGAAGACTTCACTTCATTCAGTATGTCTTCGAACTTTCTCTTTAATTTGTTGCTTTCATCCCTCTCCTTTTTTAGAATGTCTTTAAATTGGGTAGCAATTTTCCTTGATTGCTCAAGGTATGTCATTATTCGATCCACATTATCTTCAGAGGCGTGGATCAATGCTGCTCCAGCTTGGATTGTCAGTCTTGGGTCCTTGTCTATCCCATGTACCAAGGTTTTATCGTTTATCATCATCCCTGACTCCCCCCCAGTTTCAACTTTCTTCTCAGTCCTCTTCACAATTCTTTTCTTTTCTTTGTCATAAAAGATGGTACTGAAGTTTGGAACTTCTTCCCTTTTATTTCATTCAAAAGGAATTAGCCTTAATCCAGACACAACAACCTGCCCTAAACTGCTATCAGTAGTTGTAGTAGGCCCTTGGGATTTAGGACAATCTTAATCTTGTACTCCTTAAGTGTCTGCAAGGTCAGAAATTTGTTGATCTATTGTGGACCCTGTCAGTTTCAGCCTTTCAGCTTCGTGCTTCTTTAGCTCTTCATCCTCTTTCTTTTTCCTTTCTTCTTCTTCCCTCTTGGCAGCTTCCTCTGCACTCTTTGCTGCTTCTTGTTTAGCTTTATTCCTTTATTCTTCTTCACTTTTAAGCCAACTATCAGCCTCTGGTGCTAGTCTTTCAGCATCTTCTTCTCTTTTCTTGTCCTCCTCTTCATCAGCTTTCTTCTGCTCAGCCTGGCCCTTACCACCTTTAGTGGTGATCTTCTTTTTAAAACTTATTTTTAATGCAGTCATATTTTCTGCATTTTTGAACATTTCTTCATCCTTATCCCAATGGTTTGTATATTCAAAATGTACATTGGCTTCATTGCAATGTTCCACAACTTTGTTCTGAGAATCATTTCTATGAAAATTCATTTCCCCAAAGTGTAATTGCTCCAGTTCTTGTACAAACTCATCAACCTTCTTAACTTTTGAAAACTTATAGCTTCCCACTCTGAACGGTATGGGAGGATAAGTTTCCTTCTTGTGCTCAAACAAAAAACTCCCTATACCATTCAAGAAAACCTGTCTCACTACTTCTTTGTGTACCACATAATCCGTGGCATATTTGGGAAGTAATGAAGGCACCCTGGAGCAACCATACATTCTAATATACATCCCTTCCTCAGTCAAGTAGTAATTGGCATACTCCTCAATGACTTTCAATGCCTCTTCATACATGCACTTGCATTCTTTCAAGAAAATCAAAGTATAAAAGGGCATAATAAAATGTTCACAAACTTCTCTATAATGACTGTAGTATTTGTGTGCCCATAATGGCTTGTAGGCCGTGTACACAGGGGTTCTGTCCCTATCCCATATGCACCTATGTTTGGAAATGCTTGGGTGCATACTATACAATCAATTAATATGGAGCTCATGCAGAAATTAGACCCTTTTTGGCACATCCCTCCTAGAGCTAAAGCAATATAGGCTGAGAGGTTGCTGGACACAATGTTTTCCCAGTTGAACACAGTCCCTTGGGTGGATACATAGAAGATAATAGGAACCCATCCTAACTTGAAACTCCTTCCATGGGCTCTCCCAAAGATTATGTTCAGCATTAACACAATGAACCTATAAGGGGTTCTTAACGTAGCTGTGTCGTATTCCCCTGATGGTGTGGTTTGGAAATTCTTACCAGGTATCATCATTATTTTTACTGTTTCAACCAGGTCTAGGTTAATCTCCTTCAACCAATCTTCAGTTAGGTAAACCTGGGCTTCTGGTAAGTGATAAGCTAATGATACATAACCAGGGCTATAAGTAGCATAGCCCTACTTGACAGTATTGGTCAGAATCATAGTAGTCACGTCTGCCCTAGGAAGAATCCATCCAATCACTTCTGAGCATGGGAAAAGCTTAGGTTTGGTAGCTATATTCATTAAGGCAGATTTTTCAATATTAGCATATATTGTTGACTCGTCAAAACCGGTATCAGGCACCTCCTGGTTTGAAATCAGTCTGTAAATCTTGCCCCACTTGTAGTCAGGTTCCACACTCGTGGTGGCTCTAGTATTCTCATAAATGTACTTAGTATTTGTAATAATTTCCACCTTAGGATCACCTTCAGCAATGGGGGCTTTCTTTTTCTGTCTTTTTGACATCTCATCTTTGGAAAAGTTGCCCTGTCACAAAACAAAATGCCTTTAGTCTTTAAGCTGTTAACCAGTATTCAAAGAAAGAAGAAAAACTGTATAAGCATTTACCTCATCCATATTTTCCATAGCTAAGTCTATGTAGATACAGAACCAGGGCTAACTAGAAAACACTTTCTGCAAAAAGATATGTCCTGAAAAATCCTAAGTCATGCCCGTGACTAAAATCAATATGATTTACAACATATGGCATAACCCTGCTAATCATGTAAAACCTCTATCGATGATACTAAACACGGAAAAATGGGAAGAAAAAGCAGTCTGATCAAAACTAAAACCCTCGGCGTTATCGACTTCAGTAGGACACGTTCCAACTCCCTGCTTCAAAAATAAATCCCATCAAATGAGGCTTATCCTAAAAAATCTGAGACCCTAGTTCCAAAACAAGCAAGCAATCAAAACAATTGAACTCAAACCCTCCGGCATTTCCAACAAAACCAGGGTAAATGCCTACCAACTGCAAAATAAAGGAAAATTCCCCCCCCAGATGGCCATATACAAACCCAGAAAAACCAGTGCAGAGAGTGTAATGCTCGTCTGCACCAGTTTCCTAAACAGTTGGAAAAGTTTTGAAAACTCATAATGGCTATGCAATAATCACTAAGAAAACCCCCCCCCGTTTGCTGACTATCAAAGTGAACCACCATACATGCTGATAAACCCATAAACATGTGCCCATTGACCACAGCGGGAAAAAAAACTAACTGAGGATAGACCCTAGTTCCAAAAACTTAAAAGAAAGGGAAAAAACATGGTTGGCCTACCTGGAAATGAGTTGTGCAGTGGACAAGGAGAATCTAAAAACTTCCATGGTGATGCCACCTACGAACAAGTTCCCGACAGCTAGGTACAACGCCTAGTTCGAAACGACAAAAACAATGCAGGCACGAGTACGTAGGGATAATAATAGAATAATGTCCAATCCCACACACACACACACACACACACACACACACACACACATATCCCAGTGAAAAAAATTCGGCGGGAAAAACACCACAAATCGGGTGGCGGTACAACTAAGGTATCGGCTTCCAAGCTACCAGTGAGCCACAATGGTAGGTGATGAAGAAGCTATGAGTTTCGCAGATCAGTGAAAAAATCTAGTGAAACACCCACTAAAAAAAAACCTCACATCGGAGCTCAAAATGACTAAATTCTCAGACTATTAGTACGTTAGAACGCCACAACGACAGAAGCTGCATAAACAAAAAGTTCCATAGACCAGTCAAAGTAAAAAAAAATAGAATCAAACTTTAAGTGAGCCAATGGTGAAAAATCAATCATTAGAAAAAGGAAAAACTATAGGGAGGAGGTTTAGTCCACCCTAGAGTTGCAATGGAGGAACACAAAAAGACTCAGGCCCTTGTGAAAACAAAAATATGGCGATCGGGAGATCGGACAAACCAAAAGTAACCCCCGATTCAAAAGTCCAATCATGGAACTGCCAGCGACAATAAAAATACGAAACATGGGATCGGAAAAAGTAAAAGTTTTTTTCGTCACGGTGCTTACAACCTTCCCTTCGGAACGACGACAATATGAGGCCCTACTACTACGATGGTTTTTGAATAAAAATGCTGAAAATAAAAATAGAAATGAGAGTGCATCGACGAAAGATAGAGCTATGGATTGGGTCATTATTCCACTGAACCTCTGCAACTGCGGCTGCGTAGTTGACGACGGCCCCGATTTATAACTCCAACAAGTTTTGACAGCGAGATAAGAAATCACTGTAAGGCACACTTTAAACCAAAAAGGCAGCATCGTCATAAAAGATATTCATTCAACAATCATCCTCAAAAATAAAAATTGCAGTAAAGTCAAACAATCCCAATAAACTAAGCAAGACAAAAATTTAAAAGGAGGGTCCCAATTTTTTAGAAATTTGGGAAATCATTCTAGCTGCAACAGTTCTGCATATGGAATTTGAATAATTTTACATGCATATTCTTAGCTAGGGTCACAGAAAAATTATCCATTTGCCGATGTTGTATTCCTTCGTTAAGGAGGAATGGGGGATCCCTTCTCTGAGTTGACAGTCCCTCGGTTTGCCATCCCAATTCCTCTTTACATTTCGTATCCACACATGTCTTACCGACATAACCTATACCATCTCACTCATGTTGCTTACCAAACATGCAGTGCATATGAGACATTCCCAAAATGTCCAATGGAGTTTCACCCGAAACTCATTTCCAAGATAAGGGAAAACCTTCCATGAAGTTTGGATCCTGTAGGCCATCACACATGATCTTCCTGTAGTGTGTACCCATGGCACATTCATCAAATAGCCAAGCAATCAATCATTATCTTATAATACAATCCAAATTGATTGTTCCATACCAAGTAATGACATTAGTAATTAAATTCAATAGGGATTTGTAACTCTGTTTACTACAGAAATTGATTTGCTTGGCAATGAGGTGATCCTCAATCATGGGTCTCTTGTAAGCAGCACTACTGTTCCCATTATAATTTTATGCTTACTAGCATAACATGAATACCCAATTACAATGTGTCCACCTGACACAATATTATGCAAGCCAATAGTGATTAGTAGTTGTCAACAATTTCTTAAATCCAAAACTCACAATTCAAATTTTAATAACCCATCATGCCATAACAGAATTTCAACCCAAAATCCGACACTTGGCATGTCTGAAATTCGACACTTCTCTGTCGAATTTTTGACACATACACTTTTTTTTTCCCTCGGTGGTGTAACCTCGGATCTTTGACATTCTACTAATGTGGGTCGAAGATCCGACAGACCATTGTGTCACATATTCGACTATTTTTCCTTTGAAAGTGCCAACTAAAATTGCATAAACTGTCGAAAATATGACGTCCTCCGACCCTTGAAGCATCGACCTTTCGACGGACATAAGTGTCAGACAAATGGCGACGTCATCGATATTTTATCCAAAAAGTGTCGAAAATACGATGCCATCCGACATTGGAAGAGTCGGTCTTCCGACACGGTCCAACACTTTAACCATCGGTCATCTGACAGGTGGAATTATTGGAGCCATGACATGGCCATCAGATAGGTTTATCAAAGTGTCAGTTGAACGTCGAAAAAGTGACGCCTGTTGATGGATTTAAAAAAAAATCCAAAGATTTTACTTACCCCTGCATGGTTTCAGCCTAGAATTTGACCATTGAAGGAAACTTGTTTGGACCATACATTGGTGAGTTGATAAGCAGCTCAAATGATCGAGTAGAGGTTCATATGTGGAGTGTGTCAAAGGGCTCAAAGAGAGAGTCTTTACATTCAAAATTGTCAGACATTTTGGGAGCTAAGTTTGATAATACAAGTGAGAACAAACTTGAGTTTGAGATTACAGGCAAGAAGAATCCGCGAGTTTCTGAATAGTCAGTGATGGATTTGAGAGAAAACACTAAAGAGCTGCCAATTTTGTCAAATTTATCTGAGCAACATGGTTCATTGTTTGCGGTCAATTCCTCCTCAGTCATGGATTGAAGGCCTACAGAAAACAAGTATGTTGAGTATGTTCCCATGGTCGAGGCCTGTTCCAGTAATGGTACCTCACCATTATTCTGATATTTTTCCCTGTATAAAAGACAACTGTTAGAATTGACCCTAAACTGAACTATCTTAAATGTTGTTTCATATAAAACCCCAAAAAAGTAAAAACAAAACTAAGTTTAAACTTGCAATACCTTAATCTCTTGCAAAAGGTGTTGACGTCCTTGTCCAAGGTATCGAGAAGACTAATAGCCTATATAACCATGTTATCCAATCTATTGACATTGAATTTCACGTTGGCTCTATTGTAGCTGTGCCCAAGACCCAATTGAGCCTTCTCCAAGTCTATGTGATTCAATATATGTGATTTCAACTCAATGGCAGACAAGCTTTGTAAATATACTTTGTTGTTACAGAAGGGTACCTAAACCAAACAAGAATTTAGAAAAGTCACGTTCTATCTGATTCAGAAAAGACTTGTACTAACGACCACTTAATGGCAAATTAGCTTGAAGTCATAGATGAGGGATGTAGACACTGGTTATGCTCATCTTGTTCTATTTTTGGTTTAGATAGTAGGACTCTTTTGATGATTCTGTATTGATGACAAATTGAGTATCCTAGAGAATACGTAAGGAAGACTTTTAATAGTTTTCTTAAATTTATTTGTTTTTGAATGATGGACAACAAAACAGTATCCAGCACACTTGAGTCCTTGCAGGACTAGCCAAATGTATATTTTTATTTATTCCTTGGGAATATCAAATATAGTGATTTTAAAACACATCTCAGAGAACAAAGAAATCATGGATCTGATATAAATCTAAGTTAATAAACAAATCTTTTTACCTTTCAGTATAAATATGATTCATGAGTCCTAACTAAAGAATTAAAAGACACTTATGGGAAATTGACCTCAACTTGACAACCGTTAGAATTGACCCTGACTGAACTATATTAAATGTTGTTTCATATAAAACCCCCAAAAAGTAAAAACAATACTAAGTTTAAACTTGCAATACCTTACTCTCATGCAGAAGGTGTCCAAGGTTTCGATAAGACTAATAGCTTGTATAACCATGTTATCCACTCTATTAACATTGAATTTCACATTGGCTCTGCTGTAGCTATGCCCAAGACCCAATTGAGCCTTCTCCAAGTCTATGTGATTCAAGATATGTGATTCAATTACAGAGCTTTGTTTACTCATTTTTGCATGATTCCTCAATGTCAAAACTAAATATCCATTTAGTTGATGCTATGACCCATTTTGCTCCAAACCAAGCCAGGATTACTACATATCAGCACTATGTACATCCATCAATTACAGTTACCTAGGATATGTATGAACATAATTAGTCAAGCACATGCAAAAATATTATAAATGGACAAATCGAAGAAAACAATGTGGTTTAGACATTCCTTAATTTCTATACTCAGATTTATATAACGATCACACTTTGTCTCTTAGGAGACAAGTCACTAACGAAACAATCGACATACCTGAGAGAGAGAGACAAATATAGGTAGTTGTAGGGTAGAGTGAGACAAATACAAACCACAAGGTCATGGATCAATACTGTCTACCTCAAAACATATATAAAAAACAAAAAAGTCTATTTGAATTTGCAGCAGCTGTCGACCAAACAGATCTCCACCCACAAAACTCAAAATCCCTAATTGAGGTTCTACACCCAGCTTGATAATATTCAAACTAGATTGAGTTAAACTTTTTAGGCCTTTCTGGCCACAAACAACTGCACCTAACTAGACTAAATTTTTAACAGCTACACTTATTGCCTCATGGCTTGGGGCTTGAGGTCCAAACTCCACTCAGCGACATCCATCCATGGTATCTATATTGACCAAAGAAACACCTTATCCTATTGTCCTACAAGCAACAAATACAGCAGAGACAACAGTTTACCTTCCCAAAGATAAATCACTATTTATCCTTGCTCAACTGCCTTTCAAAGACAACGATTCTTTCTGTCGTTACTTAGACAGCAAAATAGTGACAAGTGGATCCCTAGGAGAGGCTGGAAATCCAGGAAAAAAATTGATCTCCATTATAACCCAATTTATCCAAATTTATCATGCATTTCCCTTTGTAATTTATTATATAGGCTTTCCATTTTTATGCTTTGTGTTTCTGTTGTGTTTTCTACAGGCTGGGAGCATGAGTTTATAGCATCCAATCCTTTTGCAGCTAGTGAATCCCTTTATTTTCCTAGAGAGATGGCAACAAAGCTTTTATGAAAGATTTATTTATAATAAGACCAACAATCAGTGGGTCAATGCCTTCGATGCAGTGAATGGAGTCTATGAAGGCTTTGGCTACTAAAACAAATAGATATTGAAGTCGAGATATCTCATGGTCTAATACTAAAGTATTTGCTGGAAGAAGAGAAACTCTATAAGGATTCACAGTTGCTTTTTAATACAAGCAAACATAATGTTCTATTATAACTAGCATTGGTGGCTAACTATTAAGCACAACGATTACCATCTAACTACTTTGTATTAGCTATTATGCACGGGGCAAGCAATGCCTTATTGTCTATGACTTCGTACAAAGAGGCAATATTTAAGAGGACCTTCATATTGAAGAGCATAAATCAATGATTCCATATAAATACTAGTTTACAATGGCTATGGAGTTGCAGGAGCATTAGATTGGCCCACTTTTGACAAGCAAAATGAAGCCCACGAAAAAGTTGATCACAAAAATAAATTGTATGTTTTTTCAAAGTTTTTGCTTAAAACTCCTAGTTGGCTTTGTTAATGCATTATAATGATATAGGCTTGCCTATGGATTCCCAGGGGAAACTTATCAAATATATTGCTATTTCTTCTTTGGATTTATGGTAAAATGATGGGTGAATTCTAGGGTTTCATGCACATGCAAGATTGATGCTAGCATTGTTGGAAGAACACAAGCACAAGGAAATTCTAGGGTTTTCTTGGTTGCTCCATTGGTAATGTTTGGTGAAATTATGCTTCGATGGATTGAATGGTGGTTGTAATGCTGTGTTTTCTCTGAATTAGGGCTTTTTACTAGCTTTTGTCAACTTTTACATGTTATAAAACATCCTCTTGAATGATTTTTCTCTTGTTTGTCCTTATATATCTGATTTTTTCCCTAATTAGGATCCTCCAACAAACCCTATAGGTAAATATAGTAGTGTTTCATGTGTAAATATACACATTTGTGTGATTAGTGTAGTGTTAGATTATATTTGCGTTTTTATAAACTAGAAAACCTTAGAAATTTATAACATTCAATAATCCAAAAATAACAACAATTTTCAAATTATAAGCCACCCTCAAATTTTGGTCTACCTATTTATCCCTAGATCCTCTAGTGCGTCACCTATCTTATTGTCTACATCCACGAACTTGAGAAGCAACCTAAAAAAACTAGTCAAAATTCAGATCTAGGGTTTCATACTTGACATGTTTCAGGGGTTGGGATAATTTGGCCTTGATAAAAGGTTACTTTATGCCTTACAACGACCCCACATGGGGTCTTCACTTAGTGAAACCATGTCATAGCGCCTTCATTCATGGGATATTAAAGAATACCCCTAATTTCACTAGATATTGATAATTACTTACAAAAATAATTTTGTTCATACCCTCTCCCAATACATATTTCGAATTTAAAAACCCCTATTTTTACAATATATTCCTTATTTTTACTAAAAAGCCCTTTTATACCCCCCCGCCCCCCCCAATACCTATAAATCCCCCATACCCTATTCCCTTCCCCCCAATACCTAGAATATATTGACCTTGTTTTTCACAATTAAAACCCCCCCAATATGAATGAATGTGATAAGATATTGCTCAACAAGGTAAATCCCCCATGTGATCCCATTTAATTGTTTAGTAGGGAAATTTAGGGACTCTTTCATTACTGGTCAGTGTTAGTATCGTTTCTATCCCTAAAACCTATCAAAAAGACCTGAAAAATCAACTAAGTTAGGGTCATATTTGAGTTATGGGGAAATCTCAGCAATATAATTGAATTCTGCCTTCCAAAAGCATTCTTTTCAGGCTAAGGAGTACTTGTATAAACCCTTAAAAGGATGGTTAACTCAGCTGGTAATTCATGTTGATATACCAATGTGTACAATGGGGTGAAAAGTTACAATGGAAACTAAAAATACCAATGGGTACCATGCCCAACTCACAAGCTACAGGGATAAGCACAACTATAAACATAGGTTTACCACTGCACAATCAACCATTAAAGTTGAACAAGATATGAGATTAATAAAAAAATTACAAAACTACTAGAGAAAGATAAACTAGGGTAGATAACAATATACTCATGTGGAATAATAGGGAAACAATGCTTCAGATACCATTTTCCTCACAAGTCTATCTATCTTTTTCTGTCTTTTGACCTTTCATATTCCCATCAAATTCAAATGCCTATCAAATTTCTTGTAATGAAATGTCTACATTTAATTTTGTTTTCCTAGCTATATGGTATTGGTAAAGTATTACCAAGGGGCCAATTATCACGATAAATCAAAATATTTAAGGTAATTGTTTAAATGAGCTATAAAAAAGTTTGGATCTATGTATGGTAATCATCATCATCAACTAAATGTATATGTGTGCACATGCATAAATACCCAATACACAGCTCAATCAAACAAAAGAAAACATATTTATACCTTGATTTCTGGATCTTCACACTGTCTTCTTATGCTTTACCTTTCAAAACATCATTCAACATACTTCATTTTTTGTCTTGTTGCAATAGTTTCATGTTAGGACCCATCAAATATATTTATGTTTGTTTATGAAAATAACAAAAAAAATATAAATAAATACAATTCTATTACAATACTATTCAACTATTCAAGTAAATTAATTGTTAAAAATATATCACCTGATAAAACATGGATAACCAAAAATACTATGTATATAAGGCCATTGATGTAATCAAAACTCCATTTCTTGCCTCTTAACTATGGAAATAATTCTCAACGCTATCTGTAACAAGTTCCAATGGAGGAGTCAAATAGCAATAGTGAAAATTACACAGTAAAAATATAGAAATAGATGTTTTTTAATGTATTCTTCCTTACCATTCATTGAGCTCCTCTCTGTTTCGAAAATAATTTAATATTATCTACTAAAAAGGACCAACCACGTGAAGGTGGAAGCTCTTATGGCCCCTCCCCCTTCCCCCTCACATCACTCTCAACTCCCCAAACCTAATGCCTATAGTTGCAAATAACAATTTATTTCACTATTTCACAATGCAAATAACAATGCATCTACAATGAAAATTGTTTCACTCAACAGTTGAAAAATGCTTTCATTAAATCATTCTTTAAAACATTCATTAAACTATTCAATAATTCAATAGTTGAAAAAACCATTCATTAACTCATTCATTAAAACACTAATTTAGTCACTGGCAGAAAAAAAAACCAATAAACAATTCAGTAAAGCATTCCTTCATAAAACAGAGGAAAAAAACATTAAGTTTTTCTTTTATAAATAAGAATTACTCAAAATTTGTTTAGTCACTTCATTTTTACTTTTCTTCTCTTTAAATAGTTAGTTAGATTGACATCTTCGGGAATCTGATCATCGGTATCCCTACTAGTCTACTCGCAAGGTTGAACTTCAGGCGAGGGGCGATGAATTTCTGCAATAATGTCAAAATCTTTCATTAATATATTTCTGCAATAATGTCTAAACCACAAATTTCATCTTATCCTGTTAATTGTAAGAGGGGAAAAAAAAAACAGACACGGTGAAAATTGGCATAAAATGATCAAATAAAA
>LPNX010817057.1:182590-219888 GCA_001517045.1 Pseudotsuga menziesii | reverse complement strand
TATATGATTAGATATCTATAAATATATGCACTACAGAGTAGCACTATAGAGGTTAAAAGATCCACTATACAGGATCACCAAGACCTAACATTATTCAAGTGAAGGATGTATGCAGAATGCTGTAGACATTATGTCTCTACTCGTTCGATTTACTACAAAGTGTTGTAGCTTGCTTAGTGCTCCTCTCTGTTTATCATTTATGTTCAAATTCACCATGAAATCAACAAGTCCATGCAAATCTTCTAGTACAATGCCTTTACAATAATGGACAAATAATTATGTTGAGTTCTTGGAGATCCTGTAGAGTGGATGTTTTAACCTCTGTGCTACTCTGAAGTGCATAATCCAGCACTTCAGAGGCATATTTCCCAGTGGTAACCTACAAAAATCATATCTATCTATCTATCTATACATATATAATCAATGGTGATGAATAGCAGACATTTCCAGATCTGGCTACTTGGCACATTAAATACATTAATATCAGTCTATAATATTTGCTGATTTATTCCTTTTAGCGTGTCTTGATGATGTTTTTTTCCCATATTAATTTTCAACCCTAAGGAAATGCTAACTTGTTTTCCAATACTAATTTTCAACCCTAAGGCAACCCTAAGGAATACAATTGATCAGATTCACAGGAATACTAGACAAACATTCAAAGGTAACACCTCTAATCTAGGCATCTTGACTACATCCACATCACTAACCTTCAACAGACTAAGAATTCAAGTCTAATACTGAAGTAGCTAATCCAAAGAAGCAATAAATAAGAAAGATTAGTAATATGAGTGGATCATCCACCTCAATCATCCAAAGGATGTCAATAGCAACATCACATAAAAGACTCAAGTGCTAAGGGATAGAAAACCTAGAAAGTGCCCTGATCAGTACATTCACCATCAGTGAATTCAGTAAACTGAAAATGGTTTGAGGCCATTGTTAATGCTTCTTTGGATAAGCTATCAGCCTTAGTATTGTGTTTTCTGAATATGTGAACCACTTTTAGCTGGATGAATTAAGGTTCCATATCATGGATACGTTGACACCAGCCATCAAGTGCAAGTAAAGTTAGTGTTTATCTTCTATTGAACCAATTAATCATGGTTGTGGAGTCACCATGAATGTGCAGAGTGGGAAGGACCATGGATTTAGCACAATAAAGGAGAGTCCATAAAGAAAGTAGTTCAAATCTGGTGTTTGTACTCAGACCAGCACCCAATTTGAAGCAAAAATAGTGGTCCTGGGTGATCATGAAAATATGAACACGTATACCTCCAATTTGATTAGCTGAAGCCCCATCAAAGAAGATGTAGGTACAATTATCAAAATATTTTATGTATTCAAACTTATTACCTTTCTTTTTTGTGTTGACTTAGCCACTTTCAATTCACTAACTCTTAAATAGCTAATAAGTGTTGGCTAATAATGGGGACGATTCCTGGTATTATGTTTCATTAGGTTGCAACATGGAAAACTTGTGCAACAAAATACCAAGAATCATCCCCGTTATCAAAATAGTTTATTAGGTACAATTATCAAAATAGCGCAAGATGTAGGTACAATTATCAAAATAGTTTATTTAGTCAAACTTATAACCTTTGTTTTTTGCGTTGACTTAGCCACTTTCAAATCACTAATTCTAAAATAGCTAATAAGTGTTGGCTAATAATGGAGAAAACTCGTGGTATTATGTTTCATGGGGTTGCAACATTGCAAACTTGTGAAGCATAATACCACGAGTCATCACCATTGCTTGGCTGAACACTTGTTATCTTTTGTGAGATATAGTTCATGTGGACAAAGTTCTTGAACTTTGTCCTCATGGACATTTTTGTTTGATGATGATATTAATAGGTATGTAGAAAAAAAATTAATATTTTATAATGATCTTCAATGATCTATGGGTTAGGTTCTAGTTTCTTGCTTATAACAAAACATGGCTAGGGTTCTCACTACTCTAAGTGCCCCAACAAAGGTGGATTGTCTCCCAGTTTCCATATCATATTTGAATTTCTCCTGTGCCTTTTGGAGGTTTGATATTCAGCCCTTCTTCTTCCCAATTCCCAAGGTTTAAGGATTTTGTCCCTATCCTTCTACTATATGTTTAACATCCCCATATGAAGACCTAGGTCTAAAGTTATATCTAATGAAGGCCACTTCCATATTTTGGTGTCTCTTGAGGATTCACATAGGGGTGAACATTAGGTTGTGTGTTCATTCTATCTACCCATGAATTAGGGCACATAACATGACTCATATATTTGTTTAGTGACAATGTATCCAGAGAACCGATAAGTGAAAACCTCTCATAATTTTTGGAAGAAGGAAATTTATCATAGGAGAGAAAATAACAACAGGCTTCATATGGGAATTGTCTATACCTAGAACAAATGATTCTGGAACACAATGGGTCGTCACATCCTTGGAATCCATATAAATATCACCATTACAAATATCAGTCTCCAAACAACCTGACTGAAGAAGAGTATCCAGAGAGCGAACTTCCACAACTAGCAAAATTTCTCGGTACCCAAATCCCCCTTCCTCTTCATGTACCTCTTTAACAAAGCTTCCTACTTTTGGAAATGAGATAAACACTACTAATGGATCCTAACAAGTATTTATTTTGTTTGTTTCACTCAAAACCCTTTCCTCTTGTCATGACCTAATGGTTAGTTGGGATAAACCTCGTAAATTGTTGTATTTATGACACTGCCAACACCTAAATGGAAACCCCTCATAGTCCGATGTCTGAATGATAGAAATATGTTTGTGCTCAATTTCAATATCCTCCTTTAGACCCTCATGGTTGTTTAGTCTAACCAAAATGCGAGAAAATTTCATATTGTCTTCCTTTTTTAAATGACATATCTATCGCAACAAACTCCCCCACAATATTTCTAATGCCCCTAAAAACATCTAAAGACCAATAGTCAAAGGGAAAACCTTAAAGTCACACCCAAATTATGGTGATGTCTAACTTCTCTCTTTTCTTGTCAAACATAGTTCTCCACATTTTCAGAGCCATTAATGCCGATCCTATACACCAATTTGGTTTGAGATCCCATTGTGCATCTTCGGCTTTCTTAAGATGCAAGATGAACAACCTTTCAAGAGAACTAGGACTTTGGGCATGAATCCTAGTTTGTCACCCCAATTTTCCTAACCCCAATCCTTGATGGTTTTGGAATTGAATTGTCGACCTTAGACCCTTCCCGTAATGGTTGTGTCTGTTGTATTCTCCAACTTGTTAAGGTGTATAACTACCCCAACCATGAAATTGTTTGCTTTTCCTTGGTTTTTTAAAAGTCGCTACTTATTTCAACTTCTTTGTTCCCAAAATTTTGTCCCCAAACTAGTGTGTTTTTCAAGGTTTTGGATTTCATCAACAAAGGTATCCCTCGTTCCATCTATTCCACCATCCTAAGTTTATAATTTTCGTAAGGCCATGCACTCATTAACTAACTCTTCTAAGGCTAGAATTCCAGGCTCCGGTTCTGGATGTTAAGGAACGGAATGACCAATTGGGGTGCTTATGGTAAACCCCAACCCTGGTTATTAGGAAACAGGTTTATGAGTTTCAGGTGCCATAGCAGCTTTCCAAAGTGAGTGGTTGATGGTATCAAATTATATAGCATAGGGTCCCCTCCCCCTTAAGGCAAGTTAATATTGGACCACCGATTTTTGAGATCGACAGAAAGGAGCAAACATCACAACACGCACAAAAAACCCTTGTCACCCCAAAACCCTTGTCATAAAATTCCCAAAAACCATTGTCAGAGCATGCGCAAAAAAAGGAGGTCATGATTCTTACCCATTGAGCCATGAGCTCCAAATCCAAAACTAGAACACCAAAACTTGAACCGTGTGCTCCAAATTTGTACCGTCAGCTCCAATTCTCAAGCGCGAGCTCCAATTATCAACGGTGAGCTCCAATTATCAATGGTGAGCTCCAATTCTCAACCCTGACCTCCAATTATCAATCGTGCACTGCAATTCTAAACCCTGTGCTCCACCGGACCTACTCCCAAATTCACAAAAACCTCCAAAATGAACTGAACTGTCCAAAACGAGTCGCGACAATGTCCAAATACACTTGGCATTTTTATTATTATATATTGTTATATATTATATGTATTTTATTTTTATTATATATTATTTTATATTATATGTATTTTATTTTTATTATATGTTATTTTATATTATATAAATTTCCATAATAGTATTAGGATATTTTTATTATATCCTAACTTGAATAAAGAACCTTCACATTAATTAGGGAAGAACCATCTACATAATGATACATCCCTATCTTGGATAAATGAAAATATAGCTTTGAAGGATGATTGAAAAGTTGATCATGTGAACATGTGAGCATGGTGATGATGATGATGATGATGTTGATGTTGATCATTATGATTATGATGTTCATGTTGATGATGAAAATGATGACGATGTTGTTGATGATGATGATGGTGTTGATGATGTTGTTGATGATGATGATGATGTTGATGACGACGATGACAATGATGATGATGATGATCCTGATGATGATGATTATGATTGTGATGACAATGATGATGATGATCTTGATGATGATGATCATGATTATCATCATCATGAGGATGACAATGAAATGATGATGGTGATGATGATGATGATGATGACGATGACGATGATGATGATGATGACGATGATGATGAAGATTATGATGTTGATGTCAACGATGACAATGATGATGATTATCATCATCATGAGGACGGTGATGATAATGATGACGATGATGATGAAGTTGATGATGATGATGTGGATGATCATGGTGATGATTATGATGTTGATGAAGATGATGACAATGATGATGTCGATGATGACAATGATGATGATGATGATGATGATGATGCTGATGAAGACAATGATTATGATTATGATGACGATCATGATTATGATGATGATGATGATCTTGATGATGATGATGATGATTATCATCATCATGAGGATGACGACGACGATGATGATGAAGATGATGATGATGTTGATCATGACGACGACGATGATGATGACGATGATGATGAAGATGATGATGAAGGTGATGATGATGATGATGATGGTGACGATGATGAATATGATGATGATTTCGATCGTGACGATGATGATGATGATGATGATGATGCTGAAGATGATGATGGTGGTGGTGATGATGATGATGATGATGACGATGATGGTGATGAAGTTGATAATGATGATGTTGATGATGATGGTGATGATTATGATTTTGATGAAGATGATGACAATGGTGATGTCGATGATGACAATGATGATGATGATGATTATGAAAATGATTATGATGCTGATGAAGACGATGATTATGATAATGATGCTCACAGTAGGGCAACTTGCTAAATTGAATAGGATAACTTTTCATTCCTCATGGAAGACCATTAATGCCTTCATGATCACGATGGACATCATGAATATTAGTTTATAATTAATAAATTACATCATAAATCAAATATGGCCACTACAAAAAAAAACTCACAATAAAAATTAAAATACATAAAAATTCATATACGAAGATCCATACATAGCATGATGACGATTTCTATTGTATTACATCTTCCAAAGGTGAGGTGTCATTCTCCATGGTTTTAATGAAGTATCCTACTTACAATTGAAAAGATTTCTTTCAGTTTTTCTATACCTGTGATTCTTAGAGAGGAAATTCCTATACTCATCAAACACCTCCTTTCTTAAGCTTTTTGAACGATGAGATTTTATCTCAAGACCACAAATTGGACATGCAAATTTACCCTTTGTCTGAAGACCTACAATATTTACATATGGAATATCTATGTCAAATATATTCATATATAAAATATTCTAACTACTCCATATCATTAAATGCAATCAAAGTGGAACTTAAAATGACAAACCACAAAATGAAGTTAACCCAGGGGCATCGCGTATTGTCCATACAACCATTGCATGGAATTGAAATTGCCTTTGTAATATTGGTCTAGATACATCATACATAGTTATTCCATTCCATAACTTCAGTAGCTTATCTATAAGAGGTTCAATGTATACATTCATATCTTTGACTTGGAACTTACCTGATTCATAATTTGAAGAACATATAAAATATATCATTATGAGAATCATTAAGATATATAAACCATGCAGAAGAGTGAAATAATAGATATATATATGAAGTTAAGATACATATTACGACAAATGAGATGCCACAACTACATTATAAATAAAACAGTTTTCGTCAATAAAACCTAGAATAATCATCGACAACATTATGCGCTCCCTCTTTATTGACAACCATGGAGGAATGTTACTGTTGATAACAAAAATAGGCCACATCGTGTAAATGGATTTCATCTGTCCAAATGGATTAACACCATCCGTTGCCAAAGAAATCCTAAGATTACGTGGTTCTTCTTTAAAGTGAGGCCATTTTTCCTCAATATCTCTAAAAGAAGTACCATCTGTATGCATTCGGATAAGGCCATCTTGACTTCTGTTCCTGGAATGGTAATCCATAAATTGCACTATGTTTTTGCTCTTGAACATTTGTTGCAAACATGGAATGATTGGAATATAACGAAGAACCTTCTGAGGCACCTTTTTTTTTTACTTTATTTGTACGATATCTACTTACATGACATTCTGGACATTCTGTTGCAAATTCATGCTGATTATAATATATAACATGGTCATCGGGGCATGCATGAATTGCTTCATAATGAATTCCAATATCTTTCATGAGGGAAGATAAATCTTGATATGTGCGAGGTAAAATATTTGATGGTGGTAACAAAAATTCAGCTATCAAGCTACAAAAAAAATAAAATTGTTAATGTAATAAATAAATAATATTAACGAAATACGCTTCATCCATACGATGATCAATACTGAGTTAACAATACAATTATTAGAGGAATACAAATAAACTTTATCACGATCCTATATATGTGATGGATTATTTTAGACACCTTAGCATACGTGTGATTGCAATGTTTGAAAGACCATTCATAACCTTCAAGTTCATTATCAACAATATAGTAGAGAGAAGATTTGTTTTGGAGCCTTCATAAAGGGGTTCATATGCCTTATCGAGAAGAGGTATATTGTGAACATCATCAAAGTCATCATAATTTTCATTATCAACATCATTGGCATCCATTGTAACATTAAATGAATCATGGATCAATGAATTTGTACCATCATCTTCAATTACATCATCGGCATGATCATCTTGTTCAATATGATCATTCACTTGTTCTCCATTAAACATACACGCTCCATGATCCTGATCCTGAACTTGTTCCGAAAGCACTTCCTCTAGATGACATGCTATAGGGTGTCTTTCCTTCAATATAAATACATGGAAACATCAATATATATACATTAATCTATGAAAAAAAATAATACATACAATTGCCAAAAAAAACGAATATAATAATGTTTATAACGCTAAACCTACAAATGGACGATATTCGTTCCCCCCCTCAGCGTGTCCATGTTCCCTGCAATGTTTTGTGGCTATTGAGATAAATACTATTCTCCTCTTAAATCCCATGCATTGAGTACATGGACAATAAAATTTGCCATCACCCCTTCATTTCGCTGCATCCCATAGTCTAGCAAGCAATTGTTGGTTGTCTTCGTTTAGATCCATAATATTTAATCTATTTGACATTTTGTCATAAACTTCATTAATGAATATAACCGGTTGTCTTAAAAAATCAAGTTCCATGCATCAACCATCCATCAAGGTTTTGTCAAATAGAGAGAAGTCAAAGAATAAAAAATTCCCAACAAACTGTCTGTCGATGAAAAAAAAATTCCCATAACCACCTGTTGAAGAATAAAACAATTCTTGAAAACATCCATCAAGGAACAAATAATTTTCGCAATCATCCGTCGCTTCTACAACAAGCATGTCGAAATGTTTAAAACAATTTATATTTATAATGGACATGCATTGGATATTCGACACCTTGAACATAGTTACCGTTGAAAGTATGGGACCATAAAATTTAAAATCATGTAAACCTTAATTTTTTTTTATAAAAAAATGTATACTGCCCATCGAATATCCAATGCTTAGGTGTTGGATAGCCGACATTTTTGGGTTCACAGACATTGAATATACGACACGTAAGTGTCGGATAACCGACACTACAAGGGTCGGAAATCCGACTCACAAGTTTCAGAGATTCAATGGAGCTATAAATATTTTGTTATCAGCATTCTGTTGATTTATTGTTTTCCGACACATCCGTGTGAAATGTCGAATGACGTCGGAATTTGGGTTCAAATCTTGTTGTGTGCATAAAAACTATTTTCACAGCCTTAAGAATCTTCTCATAAGGTTTGGCTCTTTCACATGGTATATTCCGGCATTTGTCATGGTCTTAATCTCATTGCCATGCTCTAAACAATCTACCTGAAACCTGAACTTAAATCAACCAAACACTTAGTAAGTCTTGATGCATATAACTTTTCAATTGCTGCAACAATCACTGAAGCATTTTAGAATTTATAAAATTCAAATACTTCCAACTGTTAATCACATCAATACTACCAAAACTCGTTTACTTCATGCAATCATTATCATACTTTAAAGTACAGGGTACAGTCACATCATTTATGCAATTAAATGAAATGTTTAGATACTTCTTACTTCACAAGCATATCATTTGTACCACCTTGCCCTTCCATAGAGAATTTCTAGCTGCCAATTGATCATGACTACCCTCTTCATGCACTTACTATCCTGGATTCATAACAACTCTTGAAATGGTTCCAGAATTGTCATCAATTCATCATTTCAGCCATTAGTTATTCATAATAACTCATGCATTGCATCACAACATTTGCACCCATACTTATGTATGCATATCTACAACATTTACTCATACTTTTTCATACTCATCCATTGAATGCATAACTACAAGATTAATAAAGTCTTTTAATGCATACCCACTCAATGCTACCTTGCATTGATTCAGGAATACTATGCATTCAAACATACCATGCATGGCCTAACCATGACTACTTCATATAGGATACATGACTGCAAGCAAGATCATCAGTGCTTACTTTCCTTGGATACTAAGCTCATAACAACATAATACTGGCATGATACATTTCTCTATGAATGCAGTATAAAATTCAAATACCCACATGGTATGAGACCTCTTGCTTTTACCACTCATGCTATTATCATAATTAAACTCTTACCTTCATGGGTCCTACTTACACCCTTGACATTACCAGTTTGGTTGGTCTCTTGCAAGAGATTGCAGAAGTTGCTCACCAACTTTTGATCCTGGTTTTGTTTCCTTATCCATTTCTTCATAGGGTTGCTGGTCACATTCATCAGCATCAGTAACATATTCAGCCATGTTCAGGTTGTCGTTGGGTTTTCCACAAATGTTAACACCAATGCAATAATTATCATTAGGGGCTCATTAGAAATGTATAATCCTCACTATTCTTACCAATGTGTAATATCCTGTGCATGCAAGGCACATCCTCATACATTTCATGTATAAAAATTGTAATCATAATTAGCAAGATAGGGTTTAAGGAAATTTCCCTTTTTCAAGTCCCTCGTCCTTGCATGGAACTCCTTTTCCACACAACAGTTGGTTTTACTTCATGGTCTTGCTACCTCTAGGCATGCAATTCCCGGTTTTGTCCATATTGAGAGCAACACATTTCTTTTTCAAGAAATCACTAGAACTTTGCTACTTCACACTCAAATTCTGGTGACTCTCCCTTGTTCCCTGCTAGATAAGCTTTCCAACGCCTATCCACATGCTTCATTCTGACCTCGGGTGTGAAAACCACACCACTTCAAAAATGATGATGCACACCATCTTTCATATTATGTAGTTTCAACATCCCTAATTGTACATCAACTCTATCTTTGGATTGAATATCTACTAGTTTATTGATTTCACTATTTATGTGCTTGAAAGAGTCATAATCCAGACAATCTCTCTAGCAGTGTACTTGATCCATCAAAGGTTGTAGCCCTAGATTTAGGAAAGGTGCAGTGCCACACATACAATCAATAATAAGTTTGGAATCTCCCAAAACCTATAATTTGTCTAAATCACAATCCACTGGCAATCTAAGAATTAGAGCCAGGACTTGAAGTTCATTCGAGTTGTTGGTTCCATGTCCGACACCCATTGTGGAAATGGAATAATGAGTAGCAGATAGGGTGAGAGTGTGGCATTTTGAAATATGATTTAATTCCTAGACTTTAATAGCACCCAACTCACTAAAATGAATAAACTTCTATAATATCTGATTGGCATATCCTCCATCCACCATTTAAAAGACATTTAAAGTGTGTTATCATTCCACTGAACAACGCCGCTTAAATGTGTTTTAAGTAAAGGAGGGAGAAGAAGAAGCTTGGTCCATTGGAAAGCTTGGGCAATGGAGTCTTGTATGGTGGAGCACAAAGGAACTACGTTCTTCTATAGATCTTAAAGATTAGGAGGATGCTTACTCGCTCAACCCCTTCTCTAAGAAAGATAACATGTAAATTAGAAATCCTTGCAAAGAAAAAAGGTTAAATATCTTGGTGCCACCTACAATAGAAACTTAGAAAGCATGAACCTTAGCCGAAATAAACATGCACTTCTAAGAGATCTAAAGAAAATGAACAATAAGAATATAAGCAAGCTAGCTTTCTAATCTTACCATATTGGGAGATAGCCCCCTTTTAAAGGCCAAACTCAACGAACAATATTGCAAGAAAAAACACAATACAAATTACCTCATAAGCACTTAACAATTATCATCCAGACATGAAAGAGCTACACCACTTGTGACCTCCAAAGCCTTTTATTCTCAATAAAATATTATACAATACAATCAAAGCTCAAGTGGAGGTTCCACACCATCCAT
Source organism: Pseudotsuga menziesii (assembly GCA_001517045.1). Classification (NCBI taxonomy): domain Eukaryota; kingdom Viridiplantae; phylum Streptophyta; class Pinopsida; order Pinales; family Pinaceae; genus Pseudotsuga; species Pseudotsuga menziesii. Next base: position 208,944 of record LPNX010817057.1, on the reverse strand, counting down.
TCGAAATGAGGAATGAGCTCTTGCTTAAATAGAAGAAGGGGATGAATGTGAACATTTGGAGAGACTCCAATTTGAACTAGAAGAAGCTACATCATATACATGCAAGCTTTAGTAATATTCTAGCCTATCTACCCCTGTGAGGAAAAAAAGGATAACTCTCAAGGTTATTCTAGATATGTATGAGTCCCTAAATAGTTCACATTGGATTCTTTCCAAATGTTTACGAGAGTCAATGTGTCTAACCCAACCTTGTGCCTTGGTGTTTATGTTAAGGTTATTAAAGAAAAACAAAAAAAATGAATATGTGAGACAAGGCCTGTATTTGGCCATATTTTGTAAAGAGGCAAGGATAGATATAGTCCCCAATGCCCTCAAAGCTATAGGGACTTATGCCTGCCTGTATAGCATGCACTTACAGGGTTTACTGTCTTGTCTATAGTGATAGCATGATGCATTGGTGATGCATTGATACCAGTGATACTATCATGCCAATGTTATAGTCCTCATACATGTCAGCATACCATTTTCTTAGGGTCAGTTGTACCCCAAATGCATAAATCCCATGCAAGTTTGGCATACACAGGACTATATTTATTCAGCTGCTTTTGTAAAGGGAGGTTTTGCTTCATGGAAATTTCATATTTGCAAAGTTAATACAGTGGTACCATGAGGCAACTGTACAATTCCTATTTGTGATTAACATGTGACATGGATGTTGACATGGCTTCACATGAGACAAATAAGATACAATATTGTGTAAGTTGGGATTAATCACGAATGGGACAAAAGGATAAAGACTAGAAAAAGAAAATGTAATTTTGTTATCAACTATTTAGAACTGCAAACATATAGTCAAACCTAACTAGTGAAACGCTAGTGCTTATAGAATGGAAATATACTGATGGTTCCAGAAGCCTTCATAGTCATAACACATCAAATTCTCAGCACTTTCTACTTGTATCTTCAACTTTTCATTCACCAACTGCCAAAAAGCTTAAAATAATCATAGTGGAAGGTAGCAACCTTGCTCGAAAAGACAGATCTCGAAAGAGTGATCCTTACGTTAAGCTTCAGTATGGGAAGGTTAGGTTCCCCAATTTTTGAGTTAGATATTTTTTCGTTTTCTAGAATTAGACTGATCTACATATTGGTGGATATATACAATGTTTCCTATAGCTGTAATTTGCAGTTGGTTAGCATTAATTGTTTTTTAATATAATCATAGAACATTTGCAGAAAAAGATCAATTTCACGAGGTATCAGCCCCATATGGGACGAAGAAATTGAGTTTAACGAGATTGAAGGTGATCAGTATTTGAAATTAAAATGCTACAATGTAGACTTTCTTGGGGATGAGAGTATGGGAAACGACCATGTGAATTTGGAAGGACTGGAAGAAGGAGAAACCAAGGATTTTTGGATCCCCCTTGAAAAAGTTACAACAGGTGCAGACTCAAAATTGAGAAGAAAAAGTAAGAGCAAGACACTGAGGTGAGTAGAATATGCAATAAAAACCTCATCAATATGTAATTCCATGTCTAGAACCACCACTATATTGCCATCAAATGTCTTAGAAAATGACATTGTGACCTCTTTGTTAAAAATAGAGAAACTTGCTGATAAATTCCAACAACCACCTGTCTTGCTGATATGTACTTAGTTGAGTTATCACTTAGCTATGTGGAACAGAATCCCCAATAAACAAAAGAATTAAAAGGAATTTTTCATCAGAGGATTAAACATAGTAGTGACATAGTATACCTTACCTCCAAGAATGCTATGCAGTGTCTCTCCAATGTGCCTCCGCCAACACTGCTATGCACCAGAGAAACCCACCACAAAACCATGACCATAAAAAGGTCAAAAATACCCTCATTATCCAAAAAACACAATGGTGAAAACCCAAGGACCAACACTGCTACGCACCAGAAAAAATGCCCTCATTTTCTAAAAAACACGATGATGAAAACCCAAGGACCAGCACTGCTATGCACCAGAAAAAAATGCCCTTGTTTTCCAGATAGAGAAAACCTAAGGAACACCATTGCTACGATTTGAAAAAATGACCTCCTTATCCAGCCATAAAACATGGTGGAGAAAACCTAAGGACCAACACTGCTATGATTTGAAAAAACTCCCTCATTATCTAGAAAACACAGGATGGAGAAAACCCAAGAAAAAATGATGTATAAAACCATGGGAAAACCCTATGCAACATACGTAGGGTGCACACAAGCACCACACAGGCTTATGGTGGAAACCCTACATAGCATATGCAGGGTGCACTTAGGCACCACGCAGGCTTATGGTGGAGCACTGGAGCGTGACTAGATCATTGGTGAAGGGCGCGGGCATAATTGTGGAATAAAATATCCCCCAACATATTGCATATTTATATAGTTAAAAAAAAACCCTTTCAACCCCTAATATACCACCAATATATTGCCTTGTAATTTTTTGATTTTTAACCCCCCCCCCCCAATATGAACGAACATGATATCATATTGGTCCCTAGGTGACGCCCCCATGACATTGAAGGTCCACTTATAACTCACTCTTAACCAATTCTTAACTGAATCTTCAAAATAATGACCAATATCCACAAAATATGGTCCAAAGTAAAAAAAAAAGTGACATAAAATACATAAAATAGTCTATTTTTTGTTGTGCATGCCATCTTTCACTTGCGTGGCACTTGTGATGTCGCACAACTAAATTTTCCAATGTCATGTCCCCAACCCTCTAACCGGCGAAGAGGACATGACTGATCTTGCTAATAACCTGGGAAATATTAAGCCCCGTGAACATAAGATAAAATATAAAATGCATTGGAAATAAAACATACATAGATGGATAATGCAAGATACAGCGGAAGCAATTACATTCATCCAATACATTCAACATGTTCATAACCATTCATAAACAAATACCATTTCAAATAGATATAACATAGACAAGAGAATACTTACCTTGAAATGAGCTTGTCCTGCAACTATCTACGTCACTGCAATGTTCCACCCAACCATAGGATAGTGTGCTCATCAATCTCTCAGAAACAATGCCACCCCCGAGATGGGCATGATTCTACAAGGATCTAGGGAACAACATGAACATGCTCGCATATAGCCCAACTCATACATCCATAGTCAAGCCAACACCCCTTTTGGGTTTCACATGCTGCCAAGGAAACAAGCCAATAGCATGCGGGTTCCTTGACTTACTCAGCCAAACAAAAAAACAATCACAATAACACACATCCATTCATTTAAAAGGTGGATCCTTGGACTTACCCCTCCAAGCAACATTCACACCCAACCAGTGTCATAATCAGCCAAGAAAAAATAGTCTAAGGTACAACAGAACTTAGGCAGGCCCTCATAGTGGGTTTATCGGGTTGTAATTAAGCTAACAAGTAATACACTACTGGGTTTATCAAGCTAAATATCCAAGACAACACTCACATAAAGGATCATCCAAGCAACATAAGGCCAAACATGACAAGACATAGCCAATCCTTCTAGTTGGGTTTGTTAGGATTCTAAGGCAATGGACAGGAAGAAATACTAAGCTAGTAAGCTCATCCACATAGTTGAGGACACCTACACAATACCTATCTAGTCTGGTAACACCATGGTCTACACACCCAACACAAGGAAGTGTCCCCTTCTCTACTCCACAATCCCTCGGGATACCCCTTCCCTTCCAGTTCTCTTCATGATGTGAAGAGCAGGTTCACCAACCACTCTCATCTTATTGTTTGGCTCTACCCAGGTTTATCAAGCACATTCTACATCTCTTCCACTCCTATTCTTTTACACAGTTCAGGCCAAAACAACAAAATATGAACAATAAAATACACAGATCTGGGTTGAGCAAAATAGGCCGAAAAACAAGATGAATTACCAAGATGGGTGAAAACAGCCCCCGAATGTTGATGTATTTGTAACTTAGGAATTTATTCACTTGTATATTTTATGTATTGTACCCCGATGTTTATTCCGGGAAGTATCTGTAATGTTATTGAGTCATGTCATGCCCTGATGTTCCCATTGGGAGATTAAATAAAGTAAAAAATTCATGTCAAGTCATTATTGGTTACCCTCCTATTGTTCAAGGGTTAAAGTCCTTGTAGTTGTGGGGCCCTAGGGTTATTAGACTCTCTTAGATAAGTCAACCCTAGTGAGTTATTGTCAAGTCAGAAATTAGTGTAAATAAAGAATGAGCCTCTCTATTTATCACACACTCACTCACACTCAGTTGTAGCGCATAACTAAGAGAGAAGAAGTTGTTGGGACAAGAGAGAGAGAGACTACTGCTGTCAGGAGATCATCTTACTATTTTTGTGATTTTTCTTTTGGTGTTGATTCTATCTCTAAGGAAGTTGCAGGGTTTTCTCCTTTATGGTTTCCCTAAGGAAAAATTGTGTTTATTGTCTCTTATGTTTGATTGTTGTGCTTGTTATTCTCTCAGTTAAAGATCCTAAGGTAATGCTAGCTTTAATGTTAAAAATCTAACATGATATCAGAGCTAACCTGAGAAGAAGACACTATGCAACTGCGAAAACTAGGGATTCCTAGTTTTTAGATCTATCTCCACATATTTTCAGCAAAAGAAGGTTGGGATGACTCTCCTCTCCAAGGTGCATCTTTCTGTTGAAGCAGAATCTGATTTTGAGCATTTTCCATTTTTGACCCGACACTACTGCCGAAAATTAGGGCTTTCTGCAGAAGTGGAATTTTTGAGTGATCCCAGGCCTAGATTGATCTCCTCCTCAAAATCGAAGTTTAGAGATCAAGATCCAAGTTTTTGGTTGGACAGAACTCGAGGAAATTCAAACCCTAATCTACTCCTGAACCAGCACTATAGAAATTCAGCTCTAGATCCAGTTCTGACATCTTGACCTGGTAAGATCTAAATATTTTTTATTTCCATTTTAGGTTCTCAGTTAATATGTCTCAGCATACCAATATTGATGAAAATATTGAGGGAGATGATAACTTTCGAGCCTGGAAGTATAGGATCTCCCTGGTCCTTAAAGAAAATGAGTTGGACTCTTACATCAATAAAGACGTTAAGTTCCAGAGGGAGATGAGTCTAAGGCCTTACAAAAAAATAAATTGGTCGTGGCTAAGAGGATTATTGCTGATTCAATCAAGGATCACCTCATACCATATGTGTCCTCCCTAAAGACACCTAAAGTTATGTTTGATGCCCTGACCAAACTATTTGAAGGAAAGAACATAAATCAGACGATGACTCTGAGAAACCAATTGAAGAATGTAAAGATCCAGAATGTAGAAACCATCCATTCTTATTTTTCAAGAGTCTCTCAGATGAAAAACCAACTAGAAGCAGTAGATGAAGAAGTGGAGAATCCAGAAATTGTGATGACCACATTGAATGGTCTCCCTAGATCATGGGATTCTTTTATTCAAGGAATCTGTGGCAAAAAGAAGTTACTCAATTTCAGTAGACTGTGGGAGGAATGCTCACAAGAAGAAGCTTGGATAGCAGCTCAAGAAGAAAAGATGGGAAGTGAAGATCGAGCTCTCACAGTACAATCCAAGAAAACCAGAACAAGCCATCATAGAGGTAAGCACTCTCACCAGAAGAGTAACTTTAGAAATCCTAGAGATATGTCTAAGTACATTTGCTATACATGTGATGAAAGAGGACACTTTGCAAGATATTGTCCTAGAAACAAAAATAGCTTTCACAAGAAGAAGGGAAACAAGAGAAGACATCATGCTCATGCTGTAGAGGATGATGAACCTTCCACAAAGAGAACCAGACAAGAGAGTGATGATTCTTCAAGTGATGAAGAATATGTTCTAATTTCCTCTCTCACGGGAACTATCACACATGGAAGCAATGATTTTCTTATAGATAGTGAAGCTTCCAAACATATGGCAGGATTCAAGGAATCATTTGTGAAACTATCTGAACATGAATCAACTCATAAGGTGAAACTTGAAGATGACTACCAGTATCTAATAAAAGGTAGTGGTGAATCCTCATATAAGCTAGACTCTGGAAAGTCTAGAAATATGAAATATGTATTGTTTGTAGCAGGACTAAAGAAGAACCTACTCTCCATATCTGCATTGGGTGTAAAAGGAATGAGGGTTGCATTTGTAGATGGCCAAGTTCTCATGTGGTCAAAGGGAAAGACTATTGACGATGCAATAGTGATTGGGGAACAAGAAGGAGGTCTATATAAATTGAAGGGCCAACCAGAAAAAACTTTAGTTCATGACTCAATAGAACCAAATGAAATTTGGCATAGAATGCTTGCACATGTGCATTACAGAGAACTACCACTTGCAAGCAAAGTTGTTGAAGGTGTTCCAGAAATGTAGACAAAACATGAAGGTGTCTACAAAGGATGTGTGAAAGGGAAGAACAAAAAGAAGACATTTCCAAGTAGTGAGAGCAAAGCAAAAGGAATATAGGAAATCATCCACTCTGATGTATGTAGTCCAATGTCATCTAGTTCATTAAGTAGGTATGCATACCATGTTTCCTTTATTGATGATTTTTCTAGGAAGACATGGATATAATTTATGAAGAACAAAGATGAAGTATTCAACAAGTTCAAGGAATTCAAAGCGTTGATCGAGAACCACATAGAAAATAATATAAAGACCTTTTGATCAGATAATGGCAAAGAATTCAAAGAGTTATGCAAAGACTCAAGTATTAAGAGGGAGTTATCCACTCCATATAATCCACAACATAATGGGGTTGCAGAAAGAAAGAATATGACGATCATGGAAGTTGCAAGGGCCATGCTTCATGATCAATATCTTCCCATGCATCTATGGGAAGAAGCTTCCAGAACAACAGTGTATGTATAGAACCATACTCTACACAGATTACTCAAGAACAAGACGCCTGAAGAAGTCTTTTCCAGCAAGAAACTAGAAGTCAGCCATCTCAGAATATTCAGCTGTCCTGTATACATACACATTCCAAAAGAAAAGAGGATGAAGTTAGATCCTTGAGGAAAGAAGGGTATATTTGTGGGATACTCTGAAAGTTTGAAGGCATACAGAATATACTTCCGAGGATTCAAGAAGATCAACATAAGCAGGGATGTAACATCTGACGAAGATTTAGCTTACATCAAATACAGAAAGAGATCTGCTGAAGAATTTGAAGAAACAGAAGTACCCAGAATTCATGATACAACCATGAACGAATAAATTCAAGAAGAATATCGAGAATTAGAAGAACCTCAAGAACTCGTGGATCCACCTCAGGAGAAGAATCCTCACAAGAGGAAACCTGCTTGGGTATGAGAAATTATCCAAGGTGCAGAAATATATGGGGCTTCAGAAGAATCACACAAAGGAAGAAAGAGAACTAGGTCCTGCTCCAGTTATGTAGCCCTGCTATGTGACATTATTGGTAAAGAACCTTCCAAATATGAAGAAGCGACAGAAAGAAATGAATGGAAGAATGCTATGATCAAGGAGTATCAATCGATCATGAAGAATGATGTTTGGGATGTTGTTCCAAGACCAGAAGGGAATTCTGTTGTAACTTCCAAATGGATCTATAAGATTAAGCATGCTGCAGATGGCAACATAGAGAAATATAAAGCAATATTGGAGGCTCGTGGCTTCTCCGAAAACTAAGAAATAGAATATGAAGAAAGTTTTGCACCTGTAGCCAGATACACTTCCATCAGATTAGTACTTGCTCTGGCTGCAGTAATGAAGTGGAAGATATACCAGATGGATGTTAAGACTACCTTCTTGAATGGTGTAGTGGAAGAGGAAGTGTATGTGGAGTAGCCACTCGGTTTTGGGACACATAACAGGGATTCTCATGTGTGTAGACTGAAGAAATCCCTCTACGGTTTGAAACAAGAACCCAAGACATGGTATGGTATAATTGACATCTTCCTATCTAGTTTGGGATTTACCAAGAGTAAGGCAGATTCAAACCTTTACTATGAGGTTGAAGAAGGAAAACCAGTGAACTCCTTCTATATGTAGATGATCTGTTTGTAACAGGTATGGATGGGTTGATTGCTAATATGAAGAGGAAGCTTGCTGCCAAGTTTGAAATAAAAGACTTGGGTATGATGCACTATTTTCTAGGCATGGAGGTGTGGCAGAATGTAGATGGAATATTCATCGGACAAGGGAAGTATGCAGTAGAGATCTTGAAGAGGTTTGGGATGATGGAATGCAAGGCCATAACCACACCTATGGCATCAAACCTGAAGCTATTGAGTGATGCTTCATTAGAAGTGGTTGATGCTACAATGTATCGTCAGATGATTGGGTCCTTGGTGTACCTGAAAAATATGAGACCATATATTTGCTTTGATGTGAACACCTTGAGCCAGTTCCTAATAGATTCGAGACATGTTCAATTGATTGCTGCAAAGTGTTGCCTCCTTTCACACAGCTGGGTCATGTGGCAGAAATCTTCAAGCCACTCGGTGTGTCCTTGGGGGCAAGTCTCGAGTCAAGGTTGTCAACTTGTTCTTGACTCCTCCGTTTAGCCTCAACTCCTAATGAAGCCAAGGGGTGTAGACCCTATTAATTTACTAAGGTTAATTACTTAATGTGATGGTCTTAAACTGAATGAGTTACTTAGGTGTTTTGAAATTAACCAGTGGAAACAAAAGATAACAAGATGCAAGATTTTAAGTAGATAAGCACAGTAATGACACTCAATATATATAGAAATGAAAGAAACAAATCACCAGTGCCTTAAATGGAGTCAACAAAGAAAATAATTTGCTTGCATGCGCTTGAATGAATGATTTGCAAATGTGTCTTGGTAGATTTTAGATTAGTGTGGAATGTGAATGAGTTAAATTAGGTGAAAATGGGACTCTAGATATACCCGAGGGGTACTTGGAGTATGTCCAAAAGTGAACTTTCACAACTACCTACAAGCTGTTTATGGGCTGGAATGGAGTCTTGGAGACTATTTTTAATAACACACCCATTAGGGTGTGATAGAGATCAGTTCCTCGAGGTCGCTTTCCAGTTGTTCCCACTCCTTTGGGTATTTTTCCACCACTTATAGTTCGTTCAAGGCGTTGGATTTTCGCCTGATGGTTTGTTAATTTGGGAGGTGAGGACTAATTAATATAGTCACTCAAGTGCTTTTGATGCGGCTTGACTGATCGGATGAACCATAGCCAAGTGTAGATCATACACACTAGAGTCTTGTCAATTTTAGTAAATTTTAAGATACGTGTTCTTGTTAAAAAGAAAACCCTCTAGGAACCTCTTTCGATCCATGTGGATCTCAATCGGGGAAACAAGTAGGCGTTAATTTTATTATAGCTAACAAAATAGTTGATAAAAAAGGAATAAAATATACACAATGTCGGTTTTCTAATTAGTCCTACCACACATCTCTTTCCCCTTGCGGGTCAATCGGGAAGTCATGGGGTAAGTATTAAAATTACTTTGAAACCACTAGATATGGAATATGGAAATTATTATAAATCAAATTATATTACCCTACAGATTAGAACTATGCTATATTGAAAAAAGATGAACAAAAAGTAAAAAAATACATACACACAAATCCCCCCAGGGGGGATGGTGAATAGGCTCGAAAGAGCCTATTCGAAAAGACTTTTTATTTTTATTAGCAGAGATTTAGAAAATCAGAAAATTGAAATTGATGCACTTTGTTTCATTTTATCTAAGATCCAAAGGTTTCCAACAAGCTTGTAACAAACTAAACTCAAAACACAGCGCTGGGGGAAGCTTCTGGGAAGCTTTGGTTCGTCCAAGAGTCAGAAAATGGGAAGAGTCTCCTTCTCTTTTTTGTTATACCTGCTAAAAAATAGTGATAAATTAAAATCAAATGTGCCCAAACACACTTTAAAAGTGTTTTGGGTCACCACTCTAGTTACCGAAAAAAACTAAGTAAAAAATTGTTAAAAGGGGCTAATCTAGTTCTTGCTTTCCTTGGGATCTTGGATTTCTATTTGGGAAGCCAATGAGATATGCAATTTTCTTGTAGAATTTAAATCTTTAAAGAACAAAAAAATAAACTACCTTATGACCAAGTTTTAGATCTATGATTTAGCTACTTGCAAAAAAGGCAATTCCTACACCTAGATCTATCTTTATGAAATGATATTCTTTATGAAATTATAGATCTAAGCAGAAAGACTCTTTTGAAATAGATCTAAAAATATATATTCAATTCTTAGAACTAGATATGATCATAAGAGGGAGAGATAAGTAACCTGAAGATTGATTTTTTTAAAGAAATGAGAAGAAGAGGAGAGAAGGTCGGCTAGTTGCTTGAATGGAGCAAGTTGAAAGGAGGCCATTTTGTGGAGCGCTGAGGGATAGAGTCTTGAGCTTATTGGATAAGGAATGGCATCAATCTTGATCCACACCTTCATCCAATTGGGAACCTGCAACTACATAACACAAGCTTGCACAACACCTCGTGAGATCTGGATATAGATGTATAAAGAATAAAAAATGAAAGATCATGCAAAAATAATCTTATTTAAGCATATAAATGAAATTCTTTAGCATACATCATATGGATAAACAAGAGAAATAAATCTAGATTGCCTAGTTTACACCCTTACTTGATTCAACCGAATCCTTGAATCCAAAAAATTAAAGCAGCACAGAAATTGGAAAGAAATTGCAGTTACCACATTAGCAGCATAACACTAAGAATCCACAAAAACACATGCACTACATGGTATAGCCTCCAAAGCTTCTTTATTCAGAAAATATAGTAGTATTACAGTGTCAAAATCTCCTCAATCCAGCTCTAAATAGCTTGGAAGAGGCATCTTATGCTTTATTTATACAAAAAATAGGAGATCCAGCCCAGGGGGGGTGAAAATCCCAAGGAGACAGACCACTGTAGCTGAGGGAGAGTCAATCAATGCTGATCTGAAGCCGAACTGAGCCTACTTGTCAATCAGGGTGTTGATTGAGCTAACACATCAACCCACAAACTGACAAATCAATCCACAGAGCTTCCAGGAGAGCCCACATGTGTGGAGGAGAGAGAGAGGGCATAATTCCCCATAAAGGATGTTGAAGATCAACTCTGGATCTGTCCATATCACCTCCTTCAGTAAAGGATTTGTCAAATCCAGACAATCTACTTCAGATCTGACTAATTTCAATCAAATCGATTGAGAATCCACTGATCTAGGATTTTGGATTTGCTCCATTATTCATCAATTTATTAATTAAAATAATCAATAATTGATTTTTTGGGGATTTCTGACCCGAGTAATGGAAAATCACTCAAAACTAGGAAATAGTGGGTCCATGGGTTTACATGGTGATCTTAGCTTGAAAATGAGCACCTACATCACTGAAACCGATTATTTGGCCCACTTTTATTACAAAACCAATTTTTCCAATTAAACTATTGAAAAATAGCCTAAGTTTTGGAAAAATTAAATTTTAATAAAAAACACTGAAAAATTTTAAAAATAAAAAAGTTGAAAAACCCTAGGGGGGCTTAGACATGTTCATATGACTTGACTATGATGCCTAGCATGTTGATACATTGACACATAGACTCTAATAACCTAAGTAGGCCTAAATTCCAAGCCGACCACCCCAACTTTGGAGGTATGGAGTGAAAAACTTAGAAATTATCAATCGTTTATTCAACAACCAATAATAACTAAGGAAAAAACACCATGAGCTGATCGGATTGACAAATAAAGTCTAAGAGACCAAGTCTTTTACAGACACTATCATGCTAGAACATTTATTAAAATTCCCCCATGGGGTATGAACATGTGATATAGTACAACAAAGCTTCCCAGAAGCAAGACTGAAGGTCTTCTGAAGTCTAAACAAGTTACCCTTGTCTGGTTCACCAGGATCACTTGATAAAAAGACACTAAGTACAACTTAGGTGGTAACATTCTGGCTCCAACTGTGAGACATGTGCTTGATCTAGTCATAGGGAAAGGAGAGGATACAAGAACACCAGAATCTCTAGTTTATACACCCTATAAAAACATCTCAACTTGACAAGAAAATCTTAGTAGCACAAGCTTTTTCATAAAAACCAAATGAAGCATCAAGCTGATTTGTTTAAACAAAATAAATGTAACTAACTAATGAAAAAAATGTTTTATTTATACCTAAGTACAAAACAAAAATGTGGAAGGTAAATGCTCTTTTTCAAGGAGCTTATTTTCCTACTCTAAGAATAATATAAAAAGGGTTAAGTGTAATCAGAAATCCAATGTAACCACCTAAGCATTTTATTAACATAAAAAAAAAAATTCTTGTCTTTGGTTACCAGCCAAAGTAAGGATACTTTATTTAGAAATGCAAACATGCGTGATGATTCGGAATGGATGGGATGGATGGGAAATCATAGGCATGAATAAAGTCATTAAAGTTCTTCCCAAATTGGTATGTGCTCGCACATGCTACTTCTATCCATGATTGGATAGGACTGATATACCAATTGGCATGATGAGGCATACTGACTATATTATCATATTGATCATCAAGGCTTACCAAATGATGACTCATTGTATAGGCACCAATCTGCTCCAAATCATAAGGAACCTCTACATGTGAAGAAGATGGCTAAGACTGATATTCCACTGACTACATCACATCTAAATTTTCACAACACTGTTTCTCAATATCTTAATTACTAATACCCTTGTGCGGCTCTGCATGATATGACTCTGAATGATCACATGAAAATTATGAATGCTCCTCTTCCATACTAAGGTTTTCCTAGGCATCCAGATCCGTGCTCCCCTCTATGGACGTATCGTAGATTGGACTTCCACAAATTTTTGAATAGACACTCCCCTTGCTGGACATACCATGGATGGAATTCTTAAAAAGATTTTCACAAGTTGGATTATCTATGGAATTCCAATATTTATCACTCCCATCTATGTTGGATATGAGAGAGTCTTCCTTGCTGGTATCACATCCTGAGATATAACTACCCTCCTTCTGCTCATAATAATCATCCTTCAAAGTTTTGGTTTCAAAGATATTATGAGAATTTAAACTTTCCAAAACTTCATCCCTAAGTGATGAACATAGAGGAGTATCATCATACACATCATAAACTTCTTCATAAGTGTCGATCTCTGTAATGGTTTCCTCATGAGGGCTTTCTAGACAAGCATTGCAACAATCTTGAGCAAATCTCAAATCTTCAATGTTTTCAGTTATGGTGACATGAGGAGAGTCTTCAACAATGTGTTCAATCATGGCTTCCTTGTGAAGCTCTCCAACATGATTGTCATGGATGTTCCCATCTTCAGAATCTTGCTGTGGAATGACAAATACCTTATATTCTTTAAAAATTCGCTTAATTTCTTCCTTTCTTAAATAACTACTAGGATGCTCTTTGATGGGAGTATCATGGATCTTCTCTTCACTTAAATGTTAAAGAAGTGATTCCAAGTCTTCAATACTTTGTATCTTGGAAAAAGGTCCATCATATGTTTCCATGTGATACTCTATCCTAGATAGGTAGAAGGTAAAGATCTTTTCAAGGAAATTTTTCAAACCATTCATACTACCCCTACCATCCGGCCACTGCTCTAAAAAAATCCAAAGGAATCTTGGAAATGAGGTTATACATTTATTAGGAAGGCCCTGATAGAAATAACAACAGACCTCACCCTGAAAAGTACCAACAAACATTTCCATCATATTGTCTTCATGAAGCACATTGGAGTCGGCCATCAACTGAAGGAAAGATTTGACATGCCAGATGGCCGAATCACAATAATTTCCATGAAATACTGGAATCCATTTATATGCATCCCCCACACCATCACAACATTTAGGAAAAACTGAGATGTTTGAGAAATCAATAGGATGAAAAAGTCCGGTTATCTGGGCACCATACTGCTCCCTTAATTCATCCATATAAAAAATTAATAGTATGCATTTGATATAACCATTAAACCTTATACTGAATAAGTGGAGCTATCAAGTGATGATCTTTAAAGGTTTTAATATGTTGCGTGGGCTCATCTACACACAACAAAACTGAACAAATTTATGAGAAAGTAGGGTTTTATCCCTTCAATGGAGTCACCATGTGAAAAAGAAAAATAAGCATTTATAAATCTTTCACAAAAATGATTTTTTGTTTTTCTTTGTAAAAAAACTGAAAAAGGTCAATGGAGTCGCCGGATGAAATTTAAGGATCTACTCTAAGAATTCATCAAACAAAGCAAAAACAAAAAGGAAGAAAACAAAAGTCATACTAGGGAATAAAAATATTTATCCCGGGCAACGATGCCAAAAAGTGTTGCTGCCTTTCACACACCTGGGTCACGTGGCAGAAATCTTCAAGCCACTCGGTGTGTCCTTGGGGGTAAGTCTCGAGTCAAGGCTATCACCTTGTTCTTGAATCCTCTGTTTAGGCTCAAATCCTAATGAAGCCACGGGGGTAGACCCTATTAAGTTACTAAGGCTAATTACTTAGTGTGATGGTGTTAAACTAAATGAGTTACTTGGGAGTTTCGAAATTAACCAGTGGAAAGAAAAGATAACCAGATGCAAGATTTTAAGCAGATAAGCATAGTAATGACACTCAATATATATATAGAAATGAAAGAAACAAATCACCAGTGCCTTAAATGGAGTCAACAGAGAAAATAATGTGCTTGCATGCACTTGAATGAATGTTTTTAAAATGTCTCTTGGTAGATTTTAGATTAGTGTGGAATGTGAATGAGTTAAATTAGGCGAAAAGGGCACTACAGATATACCCGAGGGGTACTTGGAGTATGTCTAAAAGTGAACTTTCAAGACTACCCACAAGGTGTTTGTGGGATGGAATGGAGTCTCAGAGAATAATGTTCATAACACACCCATTAGGGTGTGATAGAGATCGGCGCCTCGAGGTCACTTTCCAGTTGTTCCCACTCCTTTGGGTATTTTGCCACCGCTTATAGTTTGTTCGAGGCATTGGATTTTTGCCTGATGGTTTGTCAATTTGGGAGGTGAGGAATAATTAATATATTCAATTAAGTGCTTTTGATGTGGCTTGACAGGTCAGACGAACCGCATGCAAGTGCAAAGCATACACACTGGAGTCTTGTCAATTTTAGTAAATTTTAAGATAGGTGTTCTTGTCAAAAAGAAAACCCTCCAGGAACCTCTTTCGATCCAAGTGGATATCAATCGGGGAAACAAGGAGGGGTTAATTTTATTATATATGATGAAAGAGTTGATAAAAAAGGAATCAAATATACACAATGCCAGTTTTCTAATTAGTCCTACCATGCATCTCTTTCCCCTTGCGGGTCAATCGGGAAGTCGTGGGGTAAGTATTAAAATTACTTTGAAACCAATAGATATGGAATACAGAAATTATTATAAATCAAAGTATACTACTCTGCATATTAGAACTATGCTATATTGAAAAAATATGAACAAAAAGTAAAAAATGACACAAACGCAAATCCCCCCGGGGGGATGGTGAATAGGCTCGAAAGAGCCTATTCGAAAAGAATTTTTCTTTATATTAGCAGTGATTTACAAAATCATAAAATTGAAATTGATGCACTTTGTTCCTTGTTATCTGGGATCCAAAGGCTTACAACAAGCTTGTAACAAGCTAAACTCAAAACACAGCGGTGGGGGAAGCTTCCAGGAAGATCTGGTTCATCCAAGAGTTAGAAAATGGGCAGAGTATCCTTCTCTTTTTTGTTATACCTGATAAAAAACAGCAAACAATTATAATAAAATGTTCCCAAACATGCTTTAAAATTGTTTTGGGTCACCACGCTAGTTACCGAGAAAAACTAAGTAAAAAATTGTTAAAAGGGGCTAATCTAGTTTTGCAAAAAGAACCAAGGAAAGCAAGCTTTCCTTGGGATATTGGCTTTTTGTTTGGGCAGCCAATGAGATATGCACTTTTCTTGTAGAATTTAAATCTTTAAAGAATGAAAAAAGAAACTACCTTATGAGCAAGTTTTAGATCTATGATTTAGCTACTTGCAAAAAAGACAATTCCTACACCTAGATCTATCTTTATGAAATGATATTCTTTATGAAATTGTAGATCTAAGCAGAAAGACTCTTATAAAATACGTATAACAATATATATTCAATTCTTAGAACTAGATCTGATCATAAGAGGGAGAGACAAGTAACTGGAAGATTGATTTTATTTTTTAAAGAAATGAGAAGAAGAGGAGAGAAGGTCAGCTCGTTGCTTGAATGGAGCAAGCTAAAAGGAGGCCATTTTGTGGAGCGTTGAGGGATAGAGTCTTGAGCTTATTGGATAAGGAATGGCGTCAATCTTGATCCACATCTTCATCCAATTGGGAACCTGGAACTAGATAGCAGAAGCCTGCACAACACCTCGTGAGATCTGGATATAGATGTATAAAGCAACAAAAATGAAAGATCATGCAAAAATAATCTTATTTAAGCATATAACTGAAATTCTTGAGCATACATCATATGGATAAACAAGAGAAAGCATTATAACTTGCCTAGTTTACACCCTTACTTGATTCAACCGAATCCTTGAAGCCAGAAAACGAAAGCAGCACAGAAATTGGAAAGAAATTGCAGTTACCACATTAGCAGCATAACACTAAGAATCCACACAAACACATGCACTACACAATATAGCCTCCAAAGCTTATTTATTTACAAAATATAGCAGTATTAAAATGGCAAAGCTCCTCAATATAGCTCTAACTAGCTTGGAAGAGGTAGCTTGTGCTTTATTTATACAAACAATAGGAGATCCAACCCAGGGGGGTACAAATCCCAAGGAGATAGACCACTGCAGCTGAGGGAGAGTCAACCAATGTTGATCTAATGCTGAATTGAGCCTACTTGTCAATCGAGGGATTGATTGAGCTGACACATCAACCCACAGAATGACACATCAATCCACAAAGCTTCCAGGAGAGCCCACATGTGTGGAGGAGAGAGAGGGCGCAATTCCCCATAAAGGATGATGAAGATCAACTCTGGATCTATCCAGATCACCTCCTTCAGTCAAGGATTTGTCAGATCCAGTCAATCCGGTTCAGATCTGACTGATTTCAATCAAATTGGCTGAGAATCCCATGATCGAGGATTTTGGATTTGCTCCATTATTCATCAATTTATTAATTAAAATAATCAATAATTGATTTTTGGGGGCTTTCTGACTTGAGTGATGGAAAATCACTCAAAACTAGGAAATAGTGGGTCCATGGGTTTACATGGTTCTCTTAGCTTGAAAATGAGCACCTACATGACTGAAACTAATTATTTGGCCCACTTTTATTACAAAACCAAATTTTCCAATTAAACTACTGAAAAATAGCCTAAGTTTTGGAAAAATTAAATTTTAATAAAAAACACTGAAAAAATTAAAAAAATAAAAAAGTTGAAAAACCCTAGGGGGGACTTAGACATGTTCATATGACTCGACCATGATTCCTAACATGTTTATACATTAACACATAGACTCTAATAACCTCAATAGGCCTAAATGCCAAGTCGACCACCCCAACTTTGGAGGTATGGAGTGAAAAACTCAGAAATTATCAGTCGTTTATTCAACAACCAATAATAACAAAGGAAAAAACACCCTGGGCTTATTGGATTGACAAATAAAGTCTAATAGACTGAGTATTTTATAGACACTATCATGCTAGAACATTTATTACGATTCCCCCATGGGGTATGAAAATGTGATATAGTACAACAAAGCTTCCCAGAAGCAAGACTGAAGGTCTTCTAAAGTCCAAACAAGTTATCCTTGTCTGGTTCACTAGGCTCACTTGATAAAAAACCACTAAGTACCACTTAGGTGGTAACACAAAGCATATTCTAAGGTACCTTAAGGGTACAGTTGATTATGGGCTCAAGTACAAGGTGAATCAAAAGATTAACTTGGAGGGTTATGTTGATTCTGATTGGGCAGGAAGTGCCATCGATAGGAAGAGCACTTCAGGATGCTGCTTCAGTATGGGATCAGGTGTGATCTCTTGGTTTAGTAGGAAGAAGTCCTGTGTGGAACTAAGTATAGCTGAATCAGAGTATGTCATAGCTTGTTCATCTAGTTACGAGGAAGTATGGCTAAGGAAGCTACTGTCTGATTTATTTGATCTCCAGTTGCATGCTACTTGTACATATTGCGACAACTAGAGTTGTGTGAATTTTTTTGAGAACACAGTGTTCCATGACAAGTCAAAGAATATCAAGATCAAATATCACTATATCAGGGATATGATGTAGAGAGGAGCAGTGAAGCTCCAGTATGTTGCGACGGACGAACAGATAGTTGATGTGTTGACGAAGCCATTAGCTAGAGTGAAGTTTGAGTACTTCAGGGAGAAGCTTGGTGTTCTCCAGATCGAGGTTCCCTCCAAGGGGAAGTGATGAGTCCGTGAGCCATTCTGACATGGTGAGAGGATTGTTTCCTTCCATGGTCAGATGTAAGGGATAATCCATTTTGTTAGGGCGAGAGGATTGATTCCTTCCAAGTCAGATGTGAGTACTGAGTCATTCTGGCGCGATGTGCTTACACATGGTCAGATATAAGTTCTGAATGCCATTCTCTGGGGAATGGAGGCACCTAGTTAGTTACCAAGAATACTCAGTCTGGGAGTGAGATCCATTCCGATTCAGTGTGTTCTCACATGGTCGTATATAAGTGCAGAGCCATTCTGGCACGATTTTTTTACACATGGTCAGATATAAGTGCTAAATGCCATTCTCTGGGAAAATGGAGGAACCTGGTCAGTTACCAGGAATACTCAGTCTGGGACTGAGAGCCATTTCGATGCGGTGTGTAATCACATGGTCTGATATAAGTGTAGATCCATTCCAATGTGGTGTGTTCTCACATGGTCGGATATAAGTGCAGATCCATCCTAACGCGATGTGTTTACACATGGTCAGATATGAGTGTTGGGCCTTTCTGATAAGATGAGGTCAGATGTGAGTGATGGGCATGCCTTTTTGACATGATTGGTCAAATGTAAGTGTTGGGTGGGCCATTCTGACTTAGGGTCAGATATAAGTGCTGAAGAAGACCTACATGGAGGCAAGTCCTACAACCAACATGAAAAAGGGTTGGCTCTGTAGAACTTCCCGTGACAGGAAGAATCATGAGATAGCACCCGTGATGATGATCTAGACTTGATGATGATCTAGTGATGATGATCCAGATCAAGTGATGATCCAGACTTGATGATGATCCAGATCTAGTGATGAAGTTGACTTGAAGATGAAGATAACTTGAAGTTGAAGATGACTTGAAGATGAAGATGATGAGAACTAGATGATGATCCAGATGATACAGAGAAGAATACTTGTACTGGTAAATTGTGTTGAGAGAATACCTTCCTAGTTAAGAGGGATTTTTGATGTATTTGTAACTTCGGAATGTATTCACTTATATATTTTATGTATTATACCCCGATGTTTATTCCAAGAAGTAT
Source organism: Pseudotsuga menziesii (assembly GCA_001517045.1). Taxonomy (NCBI): domain Eukaryota; kingdom Viridiplantae; phylum Streptophyta; class Pinopsida; order Pinales; family Pinaceae; genus Pseudotsuga; species Pseudotsuga menziesii. The sequence continues at coordinate 189,506 of LPNX010817057.1, read as the reverse complement.
CTGTATTGTAATTGAGTCATGTCATGCCTCGATGTTCCCATCGGGAGATTCAATAATGTAAACAAGTCATGTCAAGTCATTGTGGGTAACCCTCCTATTGTTCAAGGGTTAAAGTCCACGCAGTTATGGGGCTCTAGGGTTATTAGACTCTCCTAGAGAAGTCGGCCCTAGTGTGTTATTGTCAAGTTGGGAATTAGTATAAATAGAGATTGAGCCTCTATATTTATCACACACTCACTCACACTCAGTTGTATCACACAACTGAGAGAGAAGAAGTTGTTGGGACAAGAGAGAGAGAGAGACTACTGTTGTCGGGAGATCATCTTACTTTTTTTGGGGTTTTGCTTTTGGTGTTGATTCTATCTCTGAGGAATTTGCGGGGTTTTCTCCTTTATGGTTTCCCCAAGGAAAAACTTTGTGTTCATCGTCTCTTATGTTTTATTGTTGTGCTTGTTATTATCTCAGTTAAAGATCCTAATATAATGCTAGCTTTAATGTTAAAAATCTAACATTGAATAGCAGCTCGATTCCCATGGAAATTTTGGCCACTAACGTGGCCAAAACAGACTCAACACACCCAACAAAATGTGGCCCTATTCTCCCACTCGCTTGGGAAACAAGATCCAATGAAGTCTCACTACAGAACACATAAACACCCCCCTAGCAGAGATCCCAACCACTAGATAATCACAAGACACTTCCGAGCCCGGGGAAAATAACACAAACACCTCCCAACAGAGATCCCAATCGCTGGATATTCACAAGGCACTTCCTAGTCATGGGAAAACAAAACAGGAACTGTAAGAGCGTGGATGGATGCACCCACAGTAGCTCCAAGGATGCAAGGAAGAGAAACACGTGGATGCCTCTCGACATCACACGTAGACAACAACAAAACGTGAAAGGGAAAAAAAACAGAGCCCACGGGCTGTCCCTGCCTAAGGATAGAAACAACTGTGTGAGGAAAATACCACCTACCTCCCTGCATGAAGGATGTCAATCGTCTCCATCACATGAGGGAAAAATGGCTAAACCCCCTCTTGGGCATGCGTGTGGTCAAGAGCTGTCAACCCTGCCATATCTAACACTGCCCATGCATACGTTTCCCCAAGGAAATAACGACCCAACTAACTCCCTTAGATGACTAGGCATACAAGATAAAAAAGGGTATTTAACCATTTCATGGGTTTTCCCCTAGACATTGGATTTTCCCCCATAGGCTCAAAGGGTTGAATTAATCCCCCTCCCTATTCCTTGTGAAACCATGCCCCTATCTCTTTCACAATGTCGCGCATAGCTAGTTGTGGTATTTTTATTAATTATCATTTTACATGGTGTCTCAAACACATTGTTCTTGGCTATCACATAACCATCGACATCGATTTTAATCCATGGTGGTGCCTTTCCCTTGAGCTCCACACCATGATTTAATACAATATTTACATCATATGCAATTTAATACCATGGGGTCCAACCAGGTTGTTACATTCCCCTCCCCCTTCAATAGCACTTTTCTTAGTGCTTTACAATATCGAACAAAAATGCTATACTGGCACCACCCTCAGTGCCCCACAGATTTGAAAAAATGAATGTGCCAATTGCATGACATCCTTCAGCTCCCAGGTAGCCTCTTCAGGACCGTAGAGCTTCCTTTGCAACCTTTATCTGTCCAATGGCACGATCGGGAACTTGTCCAAGTCCTTGCTTGCATGCATCAGCACACATCACGAGATCTGCTTCTGGTCCTGGAGAGTCCTTCTTATTGGTTTCTATCACCTCCATGTCTCGACCTATGGTTCAGTAACATGACAACACCAACAATAAACCCCAAAACATTGTCCTGACAGCGTAACTCCATCAAATACACCTGCGAGGAAGGCACAGTCTCACCCGAGATATCTAATTTGTAACTTCCAAAAGCATGTTTCCATAGTTGGAAAGGGATTATAGTCCCTTGGCATGCGACCAAGGTGATCGACGAAGGAAACTTGGGCTACCGGATGGTTCATATGTGACCGAGCACAACTGTATGTAAGTTCCCATGACATGACTTGGTCGTTAACCCTAGTAACTAGCACAACTCATATGATGCAGCAAATCCCTTGAACTAATATACCATTCATGACTTATATTTGAACTTAAGGAATTAACCACGACTTGCTTGCTCATTCCAACAATTATTTAACAACTATCCAATCATTAGTCAACAATATGGTAACATGCATCTAACAATAGATCATCAACATACAATAAGCAACTAATAACCATTCACATCCACATATGCAACATTCATCAATCACTAAACACAAGGAATAACATGGAAACCCGTCTAGGAAAAACCACCAAGGTGCTCTTCATATGGCATGAGAAATGTATATAGCACCTTGCAGTCTGCAACTTGCAGACTGATCTTATGATATGTATTTATGAATCAGACTTCTTGCTCTCATGATCTCTAGTTTATTCTTCTATCTACTCCTACTAATCCACACATATCCTGGATCAACTCTTATATTTACCATCTTCTCACTCAAGTACAAATTCCTCCTACTCCTGACTGTCTGCACAAATAGCTACAAGATCTGCGGCTCAACAACCTCCTACTACTACTAGACTCCTCTCTGGATCTTCTCTTCTGCTAACTCTAACTCAAAAATATAGAAAAAATGGCATCCTTATCTCTGGAGAACAATCGACCAACATACCCCAACCCTTATACAGAACGGGTTTTTCTTATTTATAACTTCTATCATACCATGCAGGGTCGACTACATACTGCTTATCAGTTATAGGTCATGATCAACCGTTAGAGCAGGCTATCATGGACTGACACAAGACACTATCGACCTAACTTAAAAATATTCTTCCATACATGCGTTCCCATAGGATTACATCATCTTTAGTAGCCATGATCTTCACTTCTCACTTTTCAGTCATTATCACATGTATGCCTATACACTTTACTTTCTTGCATTGCACACATCTCCATTTCTTCTGCGCTGGTCCCTTTGCTTCCTTTGCGACCTTCCTTCATTCTTGTCACATGCATGACGTACCTTCTTTTGCTTGTGTGTGAACTTCTTCCTTATGCTCCTTTCCTATCCCAATAGGCCCCCAACACTCACATGTGGCTTGTCCCGAGCCACTAAGCAAAAATGAACTTGTCCTCAAAATTTTTAGTCGCAAAACTTACTATTTTCCTGAAAATTTTTATGACTATGGCGCTGATTACACTACAGGTCCAACCTTGTCATGAAACTCTTTCACCATCTGTTGCACCCCCAACAAATTTTTCTAATACCTTTTTTTCCTGTGAGGCCAATTTATCTACTTGGTTGGAACTGATACATTCCAATGGACCTACGTCTATTGACTGTACGATAGTATCAAGTTTTTCCTTCAGTAGTTGAATAACACCGGTGATGCACGATGCTTCTGACTGATGTACTTCAAGTTCTGCTTCTCTCGCTCGCTCTCTATATTGAAGAGCTTGGACCTCCTACTGTAGTCGCTTGATTTCAGTCATCTTGGCCACTTTCTCTTGGAAGGTTGGCTTCTTCATGTCTGCTTTCTCCACGACGATTTTCTCTTCAGCTGTGTGCCTGTTCACCCTTATGCTTTTAACTTTCACATCCTCCATAAGCACTTCTCATACCACGTAAACATCTTCTAGTGCCTTGGTGCATGATGTTACTCCTTGTTTTATTTTTCTAGCAACCTCAAATGTTGATTTTCTTTTCTCTTCGAGCTCCTCAAGAGGTATGCTCAACACCTGTCTGGCTTGCATCTCTTCTACCTGCTTTCGAAGATCTTGTGTGATCTTTTCTATCTCGGTTACCTTATCCATGGAGTCCTCATCCTCTTAGCTTGCTTAAAGTGGGAATTCTGCAATGACACTCTCGATGGTCTTCGCTATTGTGAGGCGGCTCTGCTCACGTGCCAATATTTCATGTTCCCTCTCAGCAAGAAGGTTGGAGTTCCCCCAAAGTTCTTGCTCTTTTTCCTTTAGCAGGGCCTTGTGCCACTTTTCCTTTTTTTGTTGTTTTGTTTCCTAATAGGGCGCAACAATATTCTTCCTTAATCGCATTTCAGATGCAGTTCCCTACTGCACTTCGTATGGTTCACTCAGGGGCAGCTTGGAGAAGTCTAACTGGAGTGTGGCAATATCCTTTACAGTATCATTAAAGGCACTTAGGTTTGTTCTGGTTTGTGGCAATCTCCTTTACGGTAATTTACAAGATAATATCCTCGCAGCAAACCACACACTTGTGTTCTCTATTGGGCCAATTAGGAAGCCCCTCTTTGCATGTCACAAGTTAAACTTCTACTTGATCTGGGTGGTGTCTTTCATGGCCAAGTATGGCACAGGGTCCTCTCCTTCATTTGGGAGGCCTATTATGATCGAAATTAGCTTGGCATCGAAAGAGAATGATTGATCGAGCCACATACATCCTCTGTGAAATCATACCAGTAGTTTCTTCACATAAGTGTTAACATGTATGTAAGTGCAAAATATTAAACAAATTATAGTATGTATCCAACGATTTAATTGTCAACCCAGAGAGAGCGTAAACTTGTGAGGTACAAACAAAATAAATGCAGGGGAATAGTATTGCTAACTTAATCTACAACTAAAATTTACATGTGACTAAAATTGAATTAAGCTTGCAAAAACATGAAATGACATGAAAAGAAATCTAATTGCATAAAACATGAAATTGCATAAAATAAACTGATATAAAGAAGTCGACACTAACTGGTGAGCTCACATAAAATCAACACAACTAATTCATAACCAAGACATCAAAACATGAAGAGATCAAACTATCTATTGAAATATGAAAGCTACAATAGGATCAAATCCATGACTATCTAAAAATATGAACCACTTCTCTACTACCAAACCACTAGAGAAGCCTCTAACCAAAATGAGGAGATATCCCTCATATTTATACATGAATTCAAGATAATTGATCATAATTATAGATCCACTATTCTCTCAACTTATCCCTCAAATTCCTCAACAAATTTACAACTCATCCCTTCAAATCCTCGAACAAATATTGGATGAGATATTCTCTCCACATGTCCATGATCTTCTCCTTGAAATTATCCAACATCTTGAGGATGAAATTCGAATCTGAAGCTAGGTAGTGATTTTTGAGCTTGTTAAAGTCTTCAAATACACCTATAAGCATCACCAAACTCATCCAACTTTAAAGTATAATGAAAATATATTATCTTTCTCAATAATTAACCATAAATTCACTCAAAATACTCAAAAATAAATGATTTGGAAAATGGTAATGTAAACCCATATTTATGATGAAAGTGGTAAATATTAATGGTTTATGGAAGGATAAGATAGAAATAAGGTGAAAAATGGTATAGGAAAGATGAATAAAATGTGGTCTTTTTGTGGCTCAACATTCCCCCCAACTTGACTGGTTGCATGTCCTCATGCAACTATGCATTGATTTACATAATGATGTTATGTAACAGTAAATCATTCTAGGATTTGAAATGCATGAGTGGCAACAATTTTCCTTATGGTTGGTTCTTGTGTTAACAACCATAAGTGCAACAAATTTTGGTTCTTGTGTTTACAACATTCGCTTGTTTTACTCTTATTTTTGTTGCAATACATAATATTTATGCATTTGAAATGATGAACCATCAATGTATATTAGAAATCATTTTCTTCATATTATGAATCATTCCAATAAATATAACATAGTTTGGGAAAGACATGTTGATTAAGGGTAAATGAGACGATGAATATGTAAAGTGGTAATGACCCAATGGTACAATTCTTACCATGCGAATGAATGTGTTGATGTCAAACTTGGAAATAAGTCATTGGATTACCAACTATTGATGAATTTCGTTAACCAATGCGAGGTAATCTCACCATTGATGTCAATGAGAGCCAAGGTACCTAAGTAAATCATGAAAATTGTGAATAAATGAGCTGATGTCAAGCCACTTGCAAGATCTAACGATTAAGGGACAATGATGTATTCCCATGATTGTCAATGAGAAAACTTGACATTAAGGCATGCAAGCCTCAAGGTAATAAGAATGAACTCTAGTCTCTATCCCATATAAGGTACTGAGTTCGATGGAGAAATACTTGTTGAAAGGTGGGCCTTAAGGAATCCCGCATCAGTCAACGCGAGTTATACATACTAAGTGGTAGGAATATACATGAAAAATGTCACGGTCAAACAGTTTTAATGGCAGGGATAAAAAACAATGTAGTCATGGAAAGGAAGCTGAATGGTTTTATTCAAAAGGAAAAAGATAAACTAAAAATAAAGAAAATGTGTGCGACTCAGAAAAGGTATGCATGCAGGAAGTCATGATATATAAGGAAGAAAAATCAGACTCTAACATGGATGGTGGAATGACATGGCATAATAGGTTTCTGAACAGTTTCTTTGTGGGAGCACAATGTCATGACATACATGGTGGAAATTCAACTTCTTTAAGCTTTTAATGGAGCATTTTTCTGAAAAGTTTCTGCGATTCTATAAATCAATTTTGCGCACCATTCGTTCATCTTTAAATCTACAAAGAGGTTAGCATTTTCCTGCACCAAACTTGTTAGAGCATTGAAAATACATGAAATTATGTTCTTAATCAAAAGTTAAAGTGAATAAATAAAAATGCTCTTATACCTAAAAGTAGCAACGTTTCTTGTCAAAACCTTTTTCTGAGTGAGTTGCGAAAAACAAGTTAGCACAACAATCATAAAATTTTGAGAAAATTTTAAGTTTATTTAAAATTTAAAATTTTATGATTTTATTTATTAACTAATACTTTTTAAGATAAGTGCATTTTTATGTAATGATTAAGCGATAGAGAGAGAGGGTCGACCATTCAAGTGGTCGACCCCTCTAAAAGCAGTCTATCT
>LPNX010817057.1:134661-179454 GCA_001517045.1 Pseudotsuga menziesii | reverse complement strand
TATATATATATATATATATGGTTTTTAATCTATTCTTAGATGCAAAATAGATTTTTATTCCATGCAAAATTAAAGAGTAATTTTTCTTTTCCTTAGATTTATTTATGTAGTTTTGAAAAAAATAAAACAAATGAACGAACATATTAAAAAACAAAAACTATATAATTTTTTTTATTTGTTTATTAATTTGTTTATTTTATTTTCTAATTGTTCATTAAAAGAAATTAACTATTTTTTGTTCCTAGCATAAAAATAAAAAGAAATGAAAATTCAAAAAGAACAAAATAAATATTTTTAGATTTAAAATTAATTTTTAATTCTTAATAGAATTAAAAACAGAATAGTAATTAAGAAGAAAAAAAAACAAATAAAAACATTACATCAAATTAAAACATGCTAATTTTTAAATTGAAAATAAAACTGAAAACTACCTACTTTACTTTAATTAAAAATTAAAGATCATTTACTTAAAATGAAATTTCCAATGTAACCATCTATTTAAAATAAATAAAACAAAATTATCTTTTAATTTTGAAAAACTAAACCTAGAATATACAATAATAAAAAAATTAAATGTTGAAAATTTGAATTAATAAAATAACATCGAAAAACAAAAGCGATCTAACCTAGTACTTACTTGGAACCATTGTTTGATGCATCTTTTGATTGCTTGATATTCACCTGATATCCCTTCATCATCCTCTTCAATCTCTAGTTCTAAGAGGTGTTCTTCATTTGATATGCATGATTCTTCAAATGTCGATTCTTCCTTGTTTGTTTTAGGAGGAGTAATTACATCTTTGGTTTCTATCAAGATCTCCTCTTAGTGAGAAGATGAGATCTCGGCTTTTGCGAGGATCTGAGTGAGCTGCTCTAGGATTATGCTCATCCTAAAATCATTTTACTTGAATCAAATCAAGTACTAGAAAAAAACGAGTACACAACAAACACAAAAATAGTAGCACAAGATGTGTGCAAAAACAGAAATAAAAAGTGCACAAAAATCTGTACAAAACAAAAAAAATGAACATATACGAAGTTAGAAGCAAGTTAGTATGAAATAAAGGTGCCCAAAAATTGAAAGCAATAAAAAATTTACACTACAAAACTGTAAAATATAACTTGCATAAAATCAAACTCGCATTTGCAGAAAATCCCTCGGCCCACTCCATCGGCCTAAGTACTTATGCTCCACTTGGGCTAGGATGGCTCAGGATCATGCAGTTCACTCTCTTCAATCCATCCTACAGTCGAGTGTCAAATTCCTCGAACTCCAAATTAGCCAACTTGGGCATGATGTCCATCAACAGGGGGACATTATTAGGGATTCGCGGCACTACCAAAGTTGTAGTCACCTTCCTTGGGATGTCCACCTTCGGTGCATCGACTCTCCTTGGCTGAACATAGTACAGAAAATTCTCATCTTCTTCCTCCACATCCGGCCCTCTGTGCAGTCGTGAGTCTTCTGCCATGGGTTTGTCTTCCTCTTGTTCCTATTCTATGGGTGCTTTACCCAAAGTATCTGCAGGAGCTATAGTCTTGCGCTTCTTATTCTACGGTAGTCCAGATGGTCCTACAATTGTTTCCTGGCAGGATATCTCGGCTCCATGACAAGTTGCTGGTGGTCTCTGAACTGGGTTCGAAATAATGTGAGAACCATGGGTGGGAATATTAGTGTGACCCACCCCATTGGTTTGTTTCTTCCACGTTTTCACCATTGGATCAGTCTCTGGTTATTGCTATGGTTGTTGTATCTCAAGGGATGTAATCTCTTCTTCAATTGGAAAACCAGAGATAACAGTTATGTCTGATGGCTCACTATCGCTAGGGATCTCAATTACCATGGGCGTCGGCTTACTTCAAGAGGGTTTGGCTCGGTAATTGATCGGCTCTAGTTCTCTTTATCTCACTTTGTGGTTGTAAAAGAATGCTTCTTGGCAAAGCCTTGCACTTATACCTGCCACCTTGTTGTGTAGTCGTCATACAATGGGAGGTTAATGTCTAATCCGTTAGATGGGATTGTTGGCTATCGTGTCAGCTCATTAAGTCATTAAATTGAGTGTTGTGTTTTTTCTGTCAGAACAGTTATGGCGGATCCGTCGAATGTGACCTTACTGCACGTCGTCATTCTCCTCATATCTCGTCGAATTAATGACACTTAGCTATCACAACCACCTCAATCTTCGCCAGATATTTGCACTTTAATGTCGGAGAGCCTGTCATTTCTACTTTTGCAGCACTTTCGGCCTTTTTGCTGCACTTTTTGCTTTTCTATGCACTTTGCTTCCCTTCTCCTATGCTTCACACTTGTTCCATCGCAGATGCACGACAAAGAAATTTTTACGTCTTTCAGACCCCCCCCCTTTTTTTTTCGTTGTTGTGCAACACGATTCTGACCCAAGAGGTTATGACCGTCATAGTACGGCTTCAAGGGATTGCCGTTCACCTACCCACGACATAGGTACAATATAGCTTATGTAGTTTTAATGTGCCTGCATCAGTGATGTGTGCGACCACATATGGTCCTATCCAATGCATCCTTAGCTTGCCTGGGTGTTTGAAAAATTTGTTGTCATATAGAAACACAACTCCTCCGACTTCAAATGGTTTAACCTTGATATGGCACTCATGCCATGCTTTCTGTCGATGCTTATCAACTAACTGTTGGAATCCTACGACAAAGCGTTCTTCTTCCATTTGCACGAGATGTATCATTTTCTGTTCGACAACTTCTCCATCGGTCATGTCCGTCAATGCAGTGATTCCTAGACTAGGCACAATGTACTCCATTGGCATAACAGCTTCTTACCCATATACTAGTCTTAATGGGGTGTTCCCTATTAGTCACTTGCATGTTGTGCGATATTCCCATAGTACAGTTGATACTTTCTGATCCCAATCATCTTGGTGCACGTTGTATACCTTGGTCAATGCATTCTCTAGAATCTTGTTGAAAGCTTCAACCATTCCATTCGCCTGAGGATGGTAGGGAATCATATTCTTATGATGGATCTGAAATTATACAGTCAGCTCAGCAATAACTTTATTAACAAAATTATTACCTTGGTCACTTAGTAGTATATTTGGATAGCCAAATTAGGTTATGATGTTTTCGAACATAAACTTTGTCACAATTGCAGCGGTACAATCTTTAACAGGTGCAACTTCAACCCATCTTGTCAAATAGTCTGTCACAGTGATAATGTAGCGCACACCGGTTCTCTTTCTTGGTGGGCGGATTGGTCGAACAAAACCAACTGCCCACTTGTCAAATGCTTGAAGGGTTATCTATGGCGCAAGCAAAATCTTGTCGTGGCGCGATCGTTTTCCTTTCTTTTGACAAATATCACAGCGTTTGTAGAAGCTTTTAGTATCCATGTGTATGGTTGGCCACCATAATCTTTCTTGTAATATCTTGCACACTGTCTTTTTCCCTACGTAGTGTCCTCCTGTAGCACCAGCATGTTATTCACTCATAACCCAATGCCGTTCATGGTTGAAGACACAATGACGCAGTACCTCATCTGTACCCAGCTTATATAGATGTCCGAAAATCAATGTATAATCAGCAGCTCTGATGACCAAGTCTTTCTTTTGGTTAGTTGGCATTCTGTCAGGTGCATCTCCTATACTCAAAAAGTGGATGATGAAATTAAACTCATGGTTTTGGTCATCCATCATGTGGATCACATATAGTTTTGCATCGGACAAATTATCTTCCAAGCTGGTTGTCTCTTCACCACTCTCTATCCTTGATAGGTGGTCTGGTCCAACATTCAGTCAACCATGTTTAACAATGACCTCAAAATTGAACTCTTGAAATAGGAAAATCCATCTACAGATCTTCCCCCCCAACACTGGCTTGTTGACTAGGTATTTCAATACTGAATGGTCAGTGTACATCTGAAAATGTCCACCCAACAAAGAGTGTCGAGATTTCTGAAGCACATAGACCATAGCAAGGCCTTCTCTTTCTGTCATCATATAGTTATTTTTTGTTGTTGATATTTTCTTTCTTGCGAAAGAAATAGGATGGTCAAGCACACCCTCTCCTAGTTGCATTAGGAATATGCCAAGTGCAACAGATGACGCATCGAAATGCACATGGAATTCCTTCTTCCAATCTGGGAATACAAGTATTGGCGTGGTGGCCATTGCAGTCTTTAATTTATCCAAGATTTCCTGGAATTCTGTTGTCCACTGGAACTTTGCATCTTTCTTCAACAATTTCTCCATAGGCCCAGTGATCGTTGCATATCCTCTTATGAACTTTCGGTAGTAGCATGTATGTCCCAGAACTAATCTGCGTTTCATGACTGATGTAGGAGGTGGTAAGTATAGAATAATTGCAATATTGGCTGGGTCGACCAAAATACCATTGGGACATATGACGTGACCCAAATGCACTCCAAATGGTGCATAGAAAATACATTTATTAGAATTAAGCACAATCTGATACTCATGACAATGGTCCGAAATCATGTGTAGACTCTTAGTATGGTCTCTTACTAGACAAAACAAAGTCCAATCATCAAAGTATACCTCAAGAAATTTAGGAATAAAATATTTAAAAGCAGAGACTACTATTCTAGAAAAAATAGCAGGTGCATTTTTTATTCCAAAAGGAATTAACGTATACTGGTAGCATCCCCATTCAGCAATGAAGGTTGTTTTGTGAAGATCCTCCTTCGCAATTCTGACTTGATGATAGCCTGAAAAGCCATCAGTAAATGAATAAATTTATTGCCCCCCGACACTTTCAAGTACTTCATCTGTAAATGGTGTTGGGAATGGGTCATGCAAGCATCCATCATTCAGCTTCCTCAAGTCAACACAAATCCTAACTTTTCTTGTTGTCTTCTTATCATGGATCACTATAGGGTTGATCCACTCTGAATCCTCCACAGGTTAAATAATTCTGGCTTCGAGCATAGGATACAGTTGTTCTTTTACCCTTTCTTTATATTTTAGATTCATCCTATACGGTCAATGCTTACTGGGTTTAGCATCTAGTTGCAGGGGTATTTTCATCTCCCCTAAGTCTCCCACTATTCCCTTCATTTCTAAAAAGTTGGTAGGGAATAGGTCTTGCTATTCATGTAGTAAATCCATGATTTTCACAACTGTTTCTTCATCCTAATAATCTCCTATATTGGTAAAATTTCAGTTGTCTGATGACCCAATGTTTACTTTTTTAATTTTTAACGGCTTAAGAAACTGGTCACTTCAAATAACACTTCCTTCTACATTGCATGTACGTTCAGATTCTAATATGTTGATGTTAGTCAGATCATCATCTGGATCTCCAGTTAGGTTGTAGCAAGCCATCCATTGATGAATGGTCACACTACACTGGTGGGAGTTATCCTCGGGGATCTCGGCAAATATCTTCTCATTTAACGCATGAAGCACAGCATCGACTCTAGGGTTCTCATCAACAAATTCAAATGTATGTGAAAATTGCTTAGAGATCCATTCCCATTCTTGGGTTCCTTGTTGCAATTCAATAGATGTATACCATGTTCTAGCTGTCATTTGCAATGTATCTATGAAATGATGGACCCACTCCTGCCTTGGGTATTCTACAAGTACCATGCAACAATGATTAAGATGTCACACAGGGTTTGCTAACCCTAAATACTTATGGGTTACAAGGGTGACCTCTTCTCCAAACCTAGCTTCCATCAGTTTTCTGCATTATTTCCAATCTGTTATAGAGTTCTTATGTGCACCCCACCATTTAGCAGGCGTTTCTTTTAGTGCATGATCTAGCACGGACAAGCGCTGTGAATCCATTACAAGTCCTTCAAACTTATTTAAGAAATTCACATAGTTAGGTAAAGCCTCATAGGTGGGTATCTCACGCAGCTCGTTCTCCACCCATCGCAAATACTTGGTAACTCTTGTGCACTTCCTCATAGAAACTTCATGTAGTATGTTTTTCCAATTCTCCAAAGCTTCCCCTGAGTCAGATGTGCAGGAACTAGCACTCTTCTAGCACAGGTTTCCATCCATTGTCGGATTGATGTAGTCTTCCTGTAATCCAATAACATTGTAGATTTGGTCGAGGTATTCAGCCTATCTATCATTATATATAGGATCGATGTATCTCTATCCCTCTAATGGATCAATGGGTGACACCACTATTATCTCATTATCCTCGAATGAGAGGATCCTTTTCTTGAAGTTTATAATAGTTTGTTTGTCTATAGCCCAATATATCCCAAATAATGTGGGATATGGATTTGTGTCATCAATAATATTAATGACTTCAAAGTCCACAAATGTGTGTAATCCTTCAATGTCGACAGGGACTAACTCAACCGACCAATGGGTAGGACCTTCACCTGATTTGCAAGTCGTAGCTAGACAAGGGGCCATTCCAAGTGTTTATTTCCCATACTTTCCTAGTTTTGTCGCGTCAAAATATTGACATCAGACCCTAGGTCTAAGATGATGTAATCCATGTCATAGTCTCCTATCTGTGCAGTCATTCTTAACTCATGGCTAGTTTTAAACTTCTTCCTCAGTTGGTTAACATTGTTTTCGGTTCGTGTCTCTATGGGTATCCCTTCTATCATTTCTTATAGTTCTGCAATAGCATCTTTATCTTGTATTAGCGTTAGAAAACTTGACAAAAAGGATTTGAGCTTACTAACCTTTTGTGGGAGAGTCTTCTGAAATATGCGCTAAAATCATTTCAGCATCTCCTTTACTTATTCTGACATCGATGGTTCTGTTGGTTCCACAAACTCTAGTCGCACCTGTAAGAATTATTCCTTTTGACTCTGGACGTCAAATGATACATTCTTTGGTGTCACAGGTCGTATCCATGGTTGTAGTTGTTCTTATGATTCATCATGATCAGCTCCAGTCGCAACCCCTCCTCACATTATGACAGTGATGTTTGGATCTTGTGGTTCATCCGTAATCATCTAAACATTCATGCAGGGATTTGGGTTTGCATTCTGTGCAGGGTTAGGTCCTGCAATAGGCCTTGCTTTCCATTTTGTGATCAACTAACGACTTTTCTCTAGATTATGGTCCCGTCCCTTACAGTATGAAAATGTCTTCACACATTCTAATATTTCTCTGGTGTAGTGACCCAGTTGTACACAGTTATAGCACGTAACTTGACCTCTTCCTCTACCAAATCCTCCTCCTTCACCTCTTCCTCTGAATTTTCCATGACCCCTTCCCTGCGGGTGTGGTTGCTGTGGTGGGTATTGGTTTTGTTGATAATGTGGCTGGTAGTGATTTTGTTGCACGTATGGCTGTTGAAGCATGTACTAATTTTGATACTGATTTTGGTATTTATTGGGTGGGAACTATGTAGGCTGGTATGATGCTTGCATCAGTTCAGCCTGGGCAAGCCCTTCATTTTTTATCAAGTAGGTGTCTACAGTATTTTCTTTCAAGGGATGATATGCACTGAAATCTTTTTCTTCATGTCCTACTGACTTACAAAATTTACAAAAGATATTTTATGGGATATTGACATCCTTCTGCAAATATAAGCATTCCTCGTCACGATGCCCTCTAGACTTGCATATGTGACACCACGATATCCCATGGCCATTTAATGGGTTTGGTGCACCTGATGTGATATAGTTCATGAAGTTCGAGTAGTTATCCTTAGTGTGTCCATCTGTTCTGCATTTCGTGCACCATAAATCTTCTTATGCTTCCTTACCCTTCTTGATGTCCTACAGTCGTATTGTCATATCAGCGAACTATGATTGAATCTGCACCATTCCTGCGGCACCATCACCAATGGGCGAGGATTCTAACTTCATTTCCAACTCTAGTGCTTCTGCCTATGACTCAATATTGTGTTACATTAATGGCCCTCAGATGTGTGGTAGTAACGCAAAAATAAACCACTCCTTATGTTGTACATCCGACATTTGGAAGCTTACCTTATCCATCAGAATTTTGAACTGTTGGTCAAACTCCCATATTGATTTTGCCAGTTCTTTATTTATCTCTTTGATCTCAATAATGTACTACGAATTAGACTTTGGTTTTCTGAACTCGGAGATCATTGTGGCTTGAATCTCATCCAGAGTCTTCTATGGTGTTCTGGTTAGTGCAGCACAGAACTTCATAAACCAATCTAGCGCATGACACCTCATATTCATGATCATTTGTGACTTCTTTATGTCTGTGTTATGGACTAAATGAACCATCCAAACAACTTTGCAGAGGAACCAATGCTGATCTAGATCTTTTGCTCCATTTCCATTGAATGTGGGTAACTGAATATCCGCTCCAGCCATTGAGTTGGCATCGGGGTGCTATAGTAAAGGATTCAAAGGAGATATACTTTTGGCATATTAGTCACAGTACCAGGGTTATCAATATTAGTAGTCCTCTATGGAGATTAGACTCTAGATATCACGTCTGGTGATATTGCTAGTGTGATGTAATTGTGTCCTGACCTTGGTGTCTTGAGAGAGTCTTCATAATCCTCTGGTCCACTGAAATTGGGCTATAGTCCTCCTCTTTATTGCAATACCCTTCATCTTTGTGTGACCGAAGCTCTTGTTCACTCTCCTCAAATAGACTAGGGTTTCGTCTCCCTCTTTTGGTCTTTCTTCTTTTCCCTAATCTAAATATCCTTCCACTCCTTAGGAGTACTACTTCTATTTCAGGATCTGTACTTCAAGGGAACATCTCAACTCACCCTCTCCCATTTTTTTAATAGGTCATCTACGACATAGCGTCCTTCATGGGAACGTGACTCAACTACTCAACTGTAAGATACCCTTCTCATAGGTGAGCATCTTGATCCACGCACTGATAGATAACAGATACCTTCTTTAGGGTCCTTGGGAAAATTTTCTTTCAGCATCACTATACGAGGTTATAGTGTCTACCGTGAACTCAGTAATGTATCCTTGCAAGATACTGTCAACCCAAAAATAAAAAAATCTAGAGATAGCGTTACTTACGCTGGTTACCTCATGGACCAACTGATCACTCCATTCAACGACTTCTCTTCTTTGGAAATTTGATTGTTTAGTCACCAATATTTTCAACGACTCATGTAGTATAACAAGGAATTCTATGAAGAAGACCTCATGGATATCATAATATATATGCCTGTCTACCTAGTTCTCTTTGCTCAATGGTGATCCTGCACTCTCCTCTTGCATGAATGCTATCATTTTAGAGTCCATCCAGTCTTCTATCTCTTTCTTCATTGGATTCCACAACATTTCCCTCGACTCAAATGATTAAGGGTCCCAACAACGGAAGCATTTTTTGGTTTCTATCACCTCCCTGTCTCGACCCGCAGTTCAGTAACACCACAATGCCAACAATAAACCCCAATACATCGGCCTAACAAAGTAAATCCATTGGCAATACCTGCGAGGCAGGAACAGTCTCACCCGAGATATCTAATGGGTAACTGCCAGAACCATGTTTCCGTAGTTTGTGAGGGATTATAGTCCCTTGGCGCGAGGCCATGGTGCTTGGCAAAGGAAACTTGGGTCACTAGACGGTTCCTGCGTGACTCAACACAACTGTATGTCAGCGCACATGATGCAACCTAGTTCTTAACCCTAGAAACTTGCACAACTCGTGCGAGGCAACTGATCCCTTGAACTAATAGACTATTCATGACTTATATTTTAACCTAAGAAATTAACCACAACTTGCTTGTGCATTCCAACAATTCTTTAACAACTATTCATTCATTAGTCAATAATATGGTACCATGCATTTAACAATAGATCATCAACATACAATAAGAAACTAGAAACCATTCACATCCACATATGCAACATTCATCAATCACTGAACACAAGGAATAACGTGGAAACCCATCTGGGAAAAACCATGAAGGTTCTCTTCATCTGGCATGAGAAATGGATATAGCACCTTGCAGTCTGTGACTTACAAGCTGATCTTATGATATGTCTTGATGACTCAGACTTCTTTCTCTCATGCTCTCTAGTTTATTATTCTATCTACTCCTATTGATCTGCACATAGCCTTGATAGACTCTTCTATTTACCATCTGTGCAATTAGCTGCAGATTCCTCCTACTCCTAGCAGTATACGCACATAGCTGCAAGATCTACGGCTCAATAGCCTCCTACTACTACTAGACCCATCTCTGGATCTTCTCTTCTGCTAACTCTAACTCAAAAATACAGCAAAAATGGTGTCCTTAGCTGTGGAAAACCAATGATAAACATACCCAAATCCTTATATAGATCAGGTTCTTCTTATTTATAACTTCTATTAGACCATGCAGGATCCACTACATACTACTTATCAGTTACAGTTCTTGATCATCCATTAGAATAGGCTGTCATGGACTGACACAAGGCACTATCGACCTGACTTACAAATATTCTTCCATATGTGCATTGTCGCAAGCTTACGCTGTCTTTAGCAGCCACGATCTTCACTTGTTGCTTTCCTAGCATTATCACTTGTATGCCTATATGGTTTCCTTTACACCGTCACACACATCTCCATTTCATCTACGCTGATCCCTTTGCTTCCTTCGCGACCTTCCTTCCTTCCTGTCATGCACACACCATACCTTCTTTTTCTTATGCGCAAACTTCTTCCTTGTGCTCCTTTCCTAGACCAACACTTCTCCTCAACTTGGAACATTTCTGATGTCTTGGAAATTAGCAATCCCTATGCTCAAGCCCCCAAGCAATGAATCAATTACCATGTTAGTATTTGCATATTTTCCAAAATCATATATGAATCACATGCACATGTATATTGACATAAAATCAACAAGAACCAAATACTTATATGCCTAATTATCTTCTTTGGTTCCACAGGTATCCAGCTTGGATTTATACAACCATGGCACCAACAAAACCTTCCCCACCCCACACAAGGATGGTACCTCTTCTCTGCAATACACTCCCTTGAGTGTACGCACCCTTTCAGTGCTTTCTAGGGTGTGCATTAAAAGGTATCCATATTTTTGCAAGCCTCAGATCACCTAAAAACACCCCACAACTGAAGTGTGACATCTTCGTTCTTGATCCCAACACCTCTTCAGGTGCTTCAATAGCATTTTTGTTCAAGATCCTGCACCTCCTCTAGGTGCTTTACCAAGCTCAAGTGATTCCTTTCTGAACACCACAACAGATGCAATTCATATGTCAGATTCATTTCTATAGGATGCAATCTATAACAAGATTTTCAAAATCGCGGCGGCATCATATGCTCATGTATCTTTACAAAAAATCAATGACAACAAAAATTTGATAAGTAAACCAAATACTTATCTATATAGAATCTCTCAACCAAGATCCATTCAGCCCTGCTTCAGATCTATTGAAGCCCCAACTGTGTATGTGGTTGATAAGGGTGTTTAAGGATTACAACACACGGAGAAAACCCATCCAAAGTCTTCAAACAATCCCACGCGGGTATTGTTCTATCCTATAACTGTTTGGTATGGTAATCCCCCATGGATACTTATGTAGCCTCCCCTAGCTATTGGATGGATTTGATCTAGAGTGGATCTATTTTCCAGAATGAAAAACAAAGAGTTGAGAAAAATAAAAGGCAACTTAAACCTAACTAGGAAGAAGAAACTAATCTAAATCTAAACTACTTCAAAAGTTGTTGGATGATTGATAGGTTGTCTTGAGCTATGTAAAGAACAGACAATTCATCATATTGACATAAATGTAAATAGAATGAGACTCTACTTATAGAGGTTACAAATTATTTAATGAAAATTGAATAACAGTAAATTATAATTAAACCATTCAAGATAGCTTGCAAGTGCTCAAGTCAGTTGAAAAACCAACTTATAAGCTATAAAACTCTTACCGCTGAAACATTTGTAGAAATAGATAAAGACAATTCATAAAAGAAATTTCATGAAGTTTTATCAATGTATTAACAATTAATAGAGATAAATCAGAGTAAAATAAACACATTAACCAATTGCAAATGAAACAGAGTACTATCTGATAACTTGGAATAAGAAAACTGAAACTGTCAAAGAAATTTGATAGATCAAGTACAAAAGATAAGAATTGCAACACTGTATTATATTCAGAATTTCTCTATAACAAATTACATAAAAGACCTTAGCAAAAGATGAAGTGTTGTTCGATCCCTTGTATCAGTCTCCCTTCCAAAAGTCAAAAGTTCCAGATCCCTTGATACATCGACAATCATTTACTTAAATAATTATTACAAACAATATAATTTCCCCCTAAATCGGATCCAAAAACTAAACAACAATAATATCCTAAGAAATATTTCCAAACTCTCGAAATTCACAATAGCTCCTCGATATCAGGATAAGTGACTGATTCTATGCCTAATGGAGCATTACATTTATAATCGTCAACCTCATCCTTAGCCAACTTATGCCAAATTCGGATGTAGACATGGATCTTGCTTTGCACTGCGAATGGTTGTTTGATTAACTAATCCACATCATGTATACTGATGTTGTCCAATTCCTTGATTTTCTCCTCCTAGTCATCCCTTCATTTCTCAACCTTCTCGATCATCAGTCGAGGTGGACATGCCTTCTCAATAAGAGCCATGGTAGGAAAGGATAATTCAATCATGATATGATCAACTGCATACCACCTTCTGACGCAGATAGCCTAAAATTTCTTTATGGCATCGACCACTTTATCATCCAACTCTTCCCAAGATCTCAGAATAGTTTTGGCTCTTTTAAACTGAAAAGGGGTGAGAAGAGTGATATTATCGGGCCTCTCTTTCATGTACCCTTTCCAATCAGTGACTTCATCATAAGCTTTTGAGGCCTATTGTATTTTCTCAATCAGGTCGTCCAAAACCACAGACATCTTGTCAAACACTGTATGAGTTTCAAATATATCAGCCAGAGTTCCAAACAACTCACATACCAAATCAAAATGTTCCCTGTTAGTTCTGATAGAAAGCTCCTTAAACTCTTCTTGGGAAAACCTGGAAAATGAAGATGAAGCTGCACTTGCAGTGGCATCTACATTTTGCGTCTTTAATGCTACAACCCTTTGAACTGGAGTAGCATTATCATTCTTTTATCTCTGCAACTCTACACTGAGAGCAGCATTTTTCAGTTGGAGTTCATCCTATTTTTCCTCATGTTGTTTCTTGAGCTACTCTAGTGCTTCTTTCAAACTGATAATTTCTACCTTTTGTTTATCAAACTCTCTGTTTAGAGACTTGACAACATCCATATTGGCACCTATGAACACTTCTAGAATAGAATCTGCATCTGTAGCATAGGATTGTGGATCACTCGATTGTGGTGTCCAAAAACATTCATTCACCATTGACATATCCATATCGCTCTAATCTCTACCCCTCTTCTTGCCTCATCTTACCATAGATTTCTCATCTTTACTATATCAATATTCACCCAAACATACCACAAAGTCTTCATTAAACTCATCTATGACCTCATCAATACGACGTATGCTTAGGCTTGTGGATATCAAATATGAATTTTTATGTGTGGTTTCAGAGAGGATAGACATATGATAGGTGGTAGGGGAAGAATTAACATTCTGAACAAGAGTCACTTCAAGGGATGAAGAAATGTCTTGAACATAAGATTCCATAGAAGGAAATTACATAGTAGCAGCCTTAAGAAATGGTGATGGTGATACTATTGCAATTTTTTCAGACATTGGGGATGAAACTAAGCTAATTGAAGGAATATGCAAAGGTATTTTGAAAAATGGAGTATCAACAGATGAGGGAATAGGTTCAACCCTAGGAACAAGTGTGATTGACTCAAGAAGACACGTGGAATTACGGTAGAGATCTGTCATAAGAGGTGTCACAACAGAACCATCAGAAAATGATGACAAAGCCATTATTGAAGAAAGAATTATTGTGGAAGAAGAGGGAGTAGACTGACATAAAGGTTGAGATTGAGGAAGAGAGGATGGAGGATTACCATTGCTACCATTGGTGAGATTTTGAAAATCATTATCATCCTAAACAGTAATAGGCACATGATAAATTTTGTCCTCCTCTTCCTCTCAATTCATCAAGTCAATGGTAGAGGAAGGAGAAGATGAGATTAAACATTGTATCCATTTGAGAGGCTCTCATTCGATCTGTGCTAGTACATATTGAATATTATCATTCACAGTAGTCACTTGAGCATCTTCAATTGGGTGTGAGGTTTCAACTTCCTCAGTATTTAGTGCTGAAGTAAATTTGCTCAGCCTCTGCAATATCTTCTCTGAAGTCTACAAATAATATCTAACCTCCTATTCCACAGATACCTGGGGATTTTTTCCCATAGGAGCTTTCCCTTTATCCAAGTCTGAGTTGGTTCCCACAGATGCAGTTTTGGATGCAAAAACTTCTTTTGTTGTAGCTTAGGCTTCTCTTTATTCCCTGTCTTTTGCCATCCTTTCAAGGATTTCCAACTCCATAGATCTATAATGTTTTACACTATCTCTGATCTCCTTCTGATACTGTAGGATATGGCTTTGCTCTTCTTTGCTCTTAGCCCTTTCCAGGACTTCAGAAAATGTATCTACTTCCTGATAAATGAAATCATCCGGTGTTTCCTCATGAACATAACCTATTTTGAAATGGTTCTGCCTTAGGTGTAAATTGACAATCCCTTTAGGATCATGCTGCCTTTTGCTTGCAAAACCAAATTTAAGTGGCATGATATGTTCACTCAGCTCCGATGCCCAAGTAGAAGAGGGAACGCTCAAGGATCCAAGTGTAATAGGAAACCTGGGCCAAACTTTTCTCTTTAGTGCAACACATTTCTTGTAGATTCCCTTTGTAATTGTCTGAAATGAGATCTTTTCTAAGACCAATTTGTCTAGGACGACCTTAGGCAACATGTGAGCTGCATTGATACCATAAACCTTGATGTACATGAAAGATTCACCCACATACCAGTCTCCCATATTGGATATGAGATATTTTTCTTCCGGTTAGAACGCAGGGGCTTCTTTGTTGAAAATCAGAAAATACAACCTGCCAAGAAAACTTTCACATATATCATAGAACCGAGTCACATAGTTACTATCCCAGAGCTTAGAATGGTAAATGTGTATAGGTGGGGCTGGAAATTCCCAACTCCATCCCAAATTAGGGTAACAAAAATCAGAACATAAGATGTCCACAATGAAGGCAGTGAGATAACAATTGGGCTTTTCCTTAGCAGTGGCTTTCTGGAACTCTTGAATAGCATTTTTAAGTTCCAGTGACAGAATTGTGGCCCAAGGGAAAGATTCACCTGTGGTAATAATGTGATGAGCAATGGGAGCCCATTCCTCTTTGAATAAAGAATAGTTGGGAAGGCCATAAAGCCTACACAACATTGCTACTAATAGGGAGTAAGGCTCTTTAAACCACTCAACAGGGTATAACTCATCTTTCCTCTTGGAAAAATTACGGGGTTCCGTCATCTAGGAATTGAGCATCTGGTTAAAATTAAATTTGGATTTGGCAGTGTTAACAAAATTTGCATCTATGAGTTGGGTATAAGGTTTAAAAGCATAAATCCTAACAAAGGTTCTGAGTGAAAATTGGCTAGCTGAGACCTAGTACTGGTATTGAAAGAAGGATATTTCACATTGGTGTAGTCAGTAATCCATAGCACAACATCGTTATAAGGTAGGATGGTTGGTTTGGAAGCAATCATATGCAAGCCATAATCTCTAATTCTCTCATAAAGAATTTGGTCACTCTAGAAATCTGAGAGGTCATTGTTATAAAAAATTGAGTAAACCCGGGACCAATACAGATGATAAGTTTCAGTTACTCAGCTGCTAGTATCAGAAAAGACATCGAAATTCGAGTCATTGGTGAACATATCATTTTGAAGGTTTTTACTCCTAGTAATTTTGGGGGTTTTGGATGTTGCCATGTGTCATTTAGAATATTTATACCATAAGTTAAAACTGAATTATACAGTAAACGTAGTTAACAATTCGAATTGCAAGAAAGCAACCTGGTAACCAACCTGAAACTGCAGTAATCACTGTCGGAGTTGCATTGTAAAATATAGAGGTAAAATCACACAGCGGAGTGAATTATAGCGGTAAAAGATAGTAAAAAAAATCGTAAATCAATCCATCATTGTTATACCAAAATCCTATCACCACCATGTGATAAGACCTTTGACTTACATAATTGCCCTTAATCCCAGCACTTGGAGTGGAAACCCATGTTGTTTGTCAATTCTACAGGAAAATACTCAATACCATGCTTTCCCTGTGGACCATGAGTGGTACCTTGCTCACACCACATTCATCCTATTTTCCATAAGCGGTGCCACCACCTATGGCCTTTTGTCCATAAGTGTTTCTGATCTAAACTACTCTGTCATAAGAGGAGATAAGCGGTACCATGGGTACAATGGGAAAAAGAGAAGTTTCTCAAGGCTTCTAGATCATGAGCCTCATGTCCTCCCTTATCCCTATCATTATGGGTTAGTTGAGATTGAGATCCCCCATCATAGGATCTTAAAGGAAACCTCATCCACAAATCTCTCAACCATTCCTATCCATTGATCCTTATAAATACAAGCTCATGTCCATGGTTGAGGGGGAGAACTATAGAGGTATTGTTATGCTGTTGGATTGACCACTTGTCCCAAGCCATTGGAGAGAATGGAGAGAAAATTTGGAGCTTATGGGGATGAAGTGTTGGTCACATGGAGATGCATGTCGACACTAAGGCTTAATTGGTTGTAAACTTCTCCATTCATCTTAATGCAAAGCTGATTTTCGTCCCACATTACTGTTGTTTTAATTTCGCATGTACATGTTGTTATATTCCTTAGTCACTAACATGGATAAGTAGATGATCTTCTAGTAGCTTTTATGTGTTTTCATGTTTGATCTGGTTGGAGGTACATAGGTTCACTATTGAAGTGGTATTCTAGGTGTCTATGACATCCAGGGAAGGTCTTCATCCTTTGTCATTCACTTAGTTGTTTTGGATCTGAACCATTTAGACCAGAAGAACAGCTTCTGTCTGCGGAAGGTGAAATATTCCTGGTTACAAATATGGCGACTCTGTTGGGGAGTAGATACATGTATCAGTTGATTTGATCTTCCTTAGTTCTTCAACTCTTGTTTGAATCCAGGATCCATCTCCAACTCTCTTCAGTCAAATCTACTATCTGACTCAGTGTATTTTGGTGTGAAACTTCCAGATCTTCCTAGATCTGAATTATTTCGACCTTTTATGCTCTCTTTTTTCTCTCAATCTATCAGTTTTTACATTGATCTAATATTTTTCTAACTTGATCTATGGTTCTCCTTTGTGTTTTGGATTTATACAAGGAACCACTCTTATGCTGTTGGCGAGAAGCGGTGCCATCGCCTATACCCAGTTAGCAATGCAAGGTGCCACCGCTTCAGTCTTGTTATCCAGAAGCAGTGCTAGGCCAAAACCGCTCTGTCAAGACCCCTCTAACGTGGTACCAGGTAGGCCTTATTCCAAGACCACTTTTTTCTCATTTTTTGCAAAAAAATTGAGTTGATTTGCTTTCAGCCTTGCACTATCAGGCTTGTGTGTTAGAATCCGATGCTTGTGGTTTGAAATTTTGTGGTAGAAGATTGGTTTGTTTGAAGAATCCAAAAGCTATATTAGGCTTGTTGATTGTCCATTTTCTTCCATGCTTGTTGTTTATCTTTGTGAAAGGATTTCTTTTTCCAAAGCTTAGGCATTAGAGAGCTCTCTTTTATTTCTGTTATAGACTGAAAGAAAAACATTTAATTAGAATCTTGATTTCATTTTTTGTTCCTATAGGAGACTTATTTTTGCTTGTTTTAAAAAGAAAATTTTTGACTGAGATTAGGTCATTATCATTAGTGAGCATAAGACATTGGATCTCTGATTGGCCTCACAAGCTTTCAAGTTCTCTATGTTCTTTTGTCTCTTTTTCATTTACACTATCTCATCAAAATAAAAAATATTATAGTTTTAAGTTAGATCTGTCTATGCTTTAAGAAAAATCGAAAAATAGAGTGCATATGCATATAGTGTGCTGCTTGTTTTTCTTTTAAGAAAAGATACTACTTCCCTTTTGACTGCTTTCAAAAAAGAGAAGTGAGTTTGGAAAGTGTTTCTTGTCTTTTATTTTGTGTTCAATATCATTGTTTGGGAATATTTTTAGTGTTGAAGCAAAAGAAAACACTCTCTTTCCCTCTAGTAAGTAGGAATACCGAATGGTAAAGTGAAATATTTGCATATGCATATTGCATGGTTTTACTTTTTCTGTCAAAACTCCATGCATTCACCTAACCATCCACTTTAAAATTAACTGTATTTATAGGTTCAAATTTACATAGCAATTTGAGTGATAGGTTAGAGACGTGTTCGGGCGTCATTAAGCATAGGAGCTATCGTTACTTGTCTGCATTACATCCCAGGAATTGCACGGTTCTTCCACGTACCATTGGTATATCAAATGGCCTTTCACATACCCTTGAGGTATATAGAAAGGTACTTCATGTACTCGATTGTATATCAGAAGGTCTCTTGTGTACTGTTATGCATTAGACAACACTACTACCGATTCGAGCTCCCACATACCTTGCATATATCGGGATACCCCACTAGGATACCTTATCCATCTCAAGAAATCCCTTTGACCATCTTGCTTGGAACCATACACTGAAAACTACATTCAGGGAGATTACTATGCATGTACCCTTGAGGTATATCGTGAGTGGAACCTTCTTGACAATCCTGGTGAGAGACCTGACTATCTGAACTCCTCCTGTCATTTTAAGTTTTCTTGTTTGACCTATAGCTTGAGTAGGGAAATTTTTGGTGTTTTTTATAGTTTTTTCAGACCCTAGGTTAGTTAGGAGCTATAAAAAATGGCTGAGCTAAGACAGTCCAAAAGAGTACGGGGCTTGCCACCTGATTTTATTCCTGGTTTAGGAGAAAATCCAATGGAAGCTATCGACTAAGGAGCTGCTACCACCTCCCAAGTGGGAGATAATGTGGTTGTAAAAAGTGGTGGACCATATCCTCACACTTTCCTCCCTTGGTCCAATAACCTTCTTGGGGTAATACTTCGTTCCATTCTCCCATAGAATGTCATGTTGATGATACTACCCATTTGGATTATGGTCCCAATGCTCCATTTTGGGATACCTCTATAGGATAGGCCAATGTCTCATTTGGCACTCATTTAAACTTTTATGAAGAAGTTTCTCCAGATGAAGAAGAACATAGACAATACCACATAGGCATTCTCCATGCAAAGGAGATTTAAAGGAAAATAGATGATAGATTGGGCACACCACCATCACGTTCCACAGCTGTTCCTGTGGGATATCATTCACTTGTAGATTCTATGAGACCCATTGAACCAATTATAGATCACGCAGTAACACCACACAAAATAGGTCAAATTATCAACCCCACCACATCCCATATTATGTCTATCCCCAATCCTCTCAGGCCTTCTGCACTCAGGGCCCAACCTTCAATTCCCGTTTTTTCATTACCTTATAGTGTCGGGGGGAAACCCTTGGCACGACCTATGTTATCTGACACCGGAATTGTATCTAGTCAAGGATGGACCTCTGGTATAGAACAATCTATAGTTTATGTCCCTCCCACCCATATTAATGTGGTTACTCCCCCATCTAGTTTAGGTCAGCCCTTAGGGGTACAACCTATAACCATTCAAACCTCTTGGGGTTATGGTTATCAAACACCTGTAGGGAACATTAATTACCCACCCAATCCTACAGGAATGCCTTATGCTAGAATTACATACCCTAATAATACTTTAACTCCATGGGGGCAACCTAACTGGTCCTACATGCTAGCTATGGGGGGGATACCCATACATACCGTGGGAGGTGCCAGAGGACCACCTCATGGAGGTCCTCCCCCTAGGGGGCCTAATTGTCCTAGAGGGCCTGGTGGCTTTCCTCCTTATGGTCCTAATGTTCCTAGTGTTCCTGGGGGGCCTGGTGGATTCCCCCCTAATGGCCCCGGAGGGTCTAGTGGCCCTCCTCCTAGTGGTTCCGGAGGCTCTAGAGGTTTACCTCCCAGCAGCCCTGGAGGGTTTGGTGGTCCGCCTCCTAGTGGTCCCAGTGGTCCTAGTGGTCCTAGTGGTCCTGTTGGTCTCAGAGGCCCTGGCGGTCCTTATGGTCCTGATCCCAAAAATAAATCCCCTGTGGGCGTATTTTTCGGTAGTTCTTCATCACAACAAGCTTTCTATCAGTCTACTTACGGTCCTACTAGTAATTATATGCCATATCAATATTACCATTATGTGCAACCTAACTGTCAGTTACCTTTCCTAGCAACTTTGGACTTTCCTGACCTATCCAAGTTGATTAATGACCCCATTCGACACAATCCCTCGTGGCCTCCCATTCCGGTAAAGTTACCATCGTACATTCCAATGTTCAATGGGAAGCAGGTAGACGATCCCAAAAACCATGTCATGACTTTCCATCTATGGTGTTATTCAAACTCTTTTATGGATGATTCAGTTCGTTTAAGACTCTTTCAGTGAACTTTGAACCATGAAGTGGTAC
The DNA here is from genome assembly GCA_001517045.1 of Pseudotsuga menziesii. Classification (NCBI taxonomy): domain Eukaryota; kingdom Viridiplantae; phylum Streptophyta; class Pinopsida; order Pinales; family Pinaceae; genus Pseudotsuga; species Pseudotsuga menziesii. The sequence goes on along the minus strand of LPNX010817057.1, from coordinate 158,935 downwards.
ATTTAACTTCCACAACATTCGTTTGTGGATTTTGGCTCCTTGGAAGCCATGTTTCTTACACACTTTCAGCTCCTTATCCGTTATGAAATGGGTATTGATTTCTTAACTTATATATGATAGAACACCTCCACCCACATATCCGATCATATCCATGAGTGGAGAAGTTGGAGAAGGATTATTAAGGACCCTATTTCAGATAAGTTATTAGCTGATTAGTTTACCAAATATTTGTTTCCTCCAATTGCTCGAGATGTGGCTATGGGTGGTGCCGTTACTGGAGAGAATGTTATTATTCAATCCCAGTATCTAGACTTGGTCTATTCCTAGTCTGGAACTCTTTATAACTTGATTCCTCAAGCTCCTCGCCAAAGCACCGATCCTGCAAAGCCACCAGCAGAAGTACCTATTGATGGGATTGTTGGTTCAATCCAATCCCCATCAGAAGCAACACCTTCCAAGCAACCCCAGAATGCTACCCCTACTCCTTCGACTCCTAAGGTTTCTGTCAAGGTCAATTCTATTCAAAGTACTCAAACTTTGGGTAATAATAAAAAGAAAGGTTAAAATAATAATAAAAAACCTGGAAACCAACAAGAGAATCCAACACCAACCAACAATGATAACTATAAAGGGAAAAGAAAAGAAAAATATCCATGTATACTATGCGGAGGTGACCATTTCACAAAAGAGTGTCCCTGTTGGGATGAAATCTCCCAGTTTTTGAAATCAAATCCCACACCCGTAGTTCTCACAGATCCTTTTCCCTCTCAACAACAACTGATAGACCACATATCTAATCAGGGCACTATAGTTCGTCAGAGGAAATTCGGATGATGTCCTCAGATACCATTAGTCTGCAAAATCGAAGTAAAAAATATGACAAACCCACCCACAATAAATAAGATCATTCTTCTTCAGGTAAAGCTCCCTCTACTAGTTCTCCCGAATCCTCATCTACTGTCCCCTAACGATCAAGAATCCTACTCTCGATATGATTTTGCGTCCACCCAAGAGTACTCTTAAGAAGTTTGTTTTTAATGTTAATTCCTGAGCTGCTCAATTTTATAATTTAGTTGAAGATCTCACACAGGCACCTTGTGCAATGTCTACCTTAGAAGTACTCCAAATTTGTCCTATACAACGCAAAAATCTGTTAATAGCATTAGGAGCTTTAGACCCGGATAATACTAATTTAATTCATTTCAATATTGAGAACTATAAGTCTAGGCTATCTCATAAAATTTATTTTCAAATCATTACGAAAGTATTTGGAAAGAAGGTTTTTAGAACGCTACTAGATGAAGGAGATTCGACCTCAGTTTTGTCTCTATCTTGTTGGAAAGCTCTCGGCTCTCTCAAGCTTGTAACATCACCTACAACTCTGAAGGCCTTTGATGGATGAGGTTTCCAGCCCCATGGTCTCATATCAGCCCTCCTAGTTGAGCTTGGGGGAAAAACTATTTCTATTCAAGTAGAAGTGGTAGATGCCCCATTAGATTACATCCTCCTTCTAGGAAGAAATTGGTTTTATGCCATGACTGTTTTCGCTTCGATAGTATTCCGAAGATTCCAATTTTTGCATCTAGGGAGAATAGTTACCATTGACCATCTTGATTTCTATACATTGTATTTTACTACCTATATGGCCAATAAAATCCCCATGTTAGTCCAGTCCCCTCTTCCTTACCAGTCAATTGGGGTAGGCATGTTGAAGGACTCATCCCTTATGGGGATTTTTCCATCCACTCCTCCTAACACGGATACCATGACAGTCCATATGATTGCATCATTTGATTGTGATCCTAGGGGAAAAAAAATTGTTGATTCCACCTCGTTGAGTCCACACAAAGAAATATACAACACCATTCAAACCCTTTTCGATGATCACTCCGATGACCTTCATCTAGTGGCTTCAAATCCTCACCACTTTCCTTACTGGTTAGAACCATCTCTTCCTATTCTAGATTATCTCTTTGAGACTTTTTCTTTCGACGAGTCCATTATGGAGATCATGAATATGGATGATTCAATTTGGGAGGATCACCGTCATAGATCCATTTTCCTCCCCAACACCAGTTTGGTTAACCATGATTACGCATCCATGTTTCCTGCTGATATTGTCAACAAAACCCAAAGTCCCATATTGTTGCAAGACATAGATTCTGAAGGAAACCTTTACAACATTCATAAGATGAATCTGATTGACATATCAGCCAAGCTTGGTACCATATAGCATGTTCATGTTGGGAAGAACTGCTCGGCAGATGAATCTGAAGAATACAAGGCACTATTCAAAGAATTATGTGATATTTTTGCCTAGTCCTATGAAGAGATGTCGGGGATTGACCCATCCATTGTGTTCCACGATATTAAAACCTATCCCATAGCTAAAACTATCAGGAAAAAACTAAGACAAGTCCATCCACAGAAGGCCGCAACTATTAAAGCTGAAATAGAGAAACTTCTCAAAGCTGGGTTTATTTATCCTGTACCCTTGACGGAATGGGTATCGAATGTTGTCCCTGTCAATAAAAATCAGGGCACCATTAGAGTCTATATCGATTTTAGGGATTAGAATAAATATTGTCCCAAGCACAACTTTCCTTCTCCGCACATCGATCAGATTATCGACAACTGTGCTGGAAGTGTCATATTCTCATTTATGGATGTCTTTTCTGGCTACAATCAAATTGAGATATTACCCACCGATCAGCACAAGACGACATTCATTTTCCCATGGGGAACCTTTGCGTATAGGAAGTTACCTTTTGGCTTGAAAAATGTTGGGGTTACTTTCCAGAGTGCGATGTCCTATGCGTTTCACGATATTAAACATATTGTTGAACCATACCTTTATGACCTCCCTGCTCATTCACAGTGATGGGAGGACCACCTTAGTCATCTTAGAGATATTTTCATGAGATGTCATCATTATAATATCCGGCTCAATCCACATAAATGTGTTTTTTCATTGAGATGGGACGTCTGCTAGGTTTTGTGGTCTCCAAAGATGGCATCCAGATAGACCCTTTGAAAATTGCTGCCATTTTAGCTCTACCAACCCCAACTAATCACCTTGAACTCCAAAGTTTGCAAGGGAAGGAAAACTTTCTCCACCATTTCGTATGCAATTTTGCAGAGAAAACGCACGGTTATATGCATCTCCTCAAGAAGGACACTCCATTATTCTGGGATGACCAAGCCCAACGTGCCTTTGATAATCTCAAACACGATCTAACTCATTCACCCGTGATACACCCCCTAGATTATTCAAAGGACTTTCTCTTGTATCTTGTTGCCTCTGCTACTACCATCACTATGGTTTTAGTGCAGGGAAATCCCAACGGTTAGGAGCACATGATTTACTATGCTAGTATGAATCTTATGGATTCTGAAACTCGATATTCACATGTGGAGAAGTTAGCATTGGCCACGGTTATTTCTATACAAAATTTTCGTCACTACATTTTGCTCCGCACAACCACTGTATTGGCAGACCAGAACCCTATGTATTACATCCTGACTCGCCATGTCCTTAGGGGTGAGTACTCTCAATGGATAGTCATACTATAGGATTTTGATCTGGAATTTTCCAAAGGCACATCAAAGAAATCCTTGGTTTTTTTCGAGGTCATGTGTGATCTTCCCTATGCTGCGATGGAATCTGAGGCCAGTGATTCATTTCCTGATGAATTTATGTTCCTAATAAGCACAACTGATCCATGGTATGGATATTTGCTTATTTATCTCCAAACACAAAGATTTCAGCCAAACCTATCCCATGACGGTTGTCACCGTATCCGTCACCACGCGAAATACTACCTGATATTGAATGATACCTTGTATAGACGTGGGATTGATTCTATTCTATGGTGATGCCTCACCCATGAGGAGGATGAACATGTGTTGAATGATTACCACTCTGGAACATGTGGCAGTCACTTATCTAGGATGGCTATAGCCCAGAAAATCCTTTACGTTGGCTATTTCTAGTCTTCAGTCTTCAAATACTGTCATGAGGTTGTTAAGAAATGCCCACCTTGTCAACAATTTTATCCCAAAAGGCACATCCATCCTGCTCCGCTACACCCTGTCATTGTCGTTGGCACATTTTCCAAATGGGGGATTGACTTTATGCATTGTAATCCTACCTCAGCCAAGGGGCATGGTTACATCATCTTAGCCATTGACTATTTTACAAAATGGGCTGAGGCCATGCCTACATATGTGGAATATGGTAAGACTGCCACTCTCTTCCTATTCAATCACATAATAGCTAGATTTGGAGTCCCACAGTCCATTGTTACTGATCACGGATCATATTTCCATAATCAAATGATGGAGGAACTAAGTGCCAAGATAGGTTTTCTCCATGAAAACTCTACGCCATATTATCCACAAGCTAATGGTCAGGTAGAGGCCATTAACAAAGTTTTGAAAACTATGCATTGTCGGATGGTTGGGGATCATAAATCCAACTGGCACCACATTCTTTTCTCCGGTCTTTGGGCTTACAGGACTTCGATGAAAACAACTATTGGTTTCATGCCGTTCCATCCTGTCTATGGACTTGAATCTTTCTTACCGATTCAATGTTATATTCCATCTTTACAACTTGCCATTTAACTTCTCCCAGACACTTCCGTAGAGGAAGAAATATTTTTGTACTTAAATAAACTTGACGAGACTCGGAGAGATGTTGCCTTGGCTAATGAGGCACATAAGAAATGTGTCAAGATGCAATATGATAAATCCATCCAACCTCGTGCCTTTAATGAGGGTGACCTAGTTTTGACTTATGACAAGAGATATGACAAACAAGGGAAAGAAAAGTTCGAGTACATGTGGTACGGTCCTTTCGTCATTTATAAAGTTTTAGAGAAGGGAGCCTATGAGATCATTAACTACGATGGAATCCCTTTGGGGCAACCTCGCAATGGGTTGTACCTAAAGAGGTACTATGCCTAGGTCTTTCTTGGATAGTATCTTGTATATATGTATATTGCTTGACTTTCAATGTGCTTTTAGTATTTTCAATATGGTTTTGAGTTTAGTGTTTGCATTTGTTTATACCATGTTTTGGTCATGCAGAGCAGATGGATTTCTACGGCTTCACTAATGGTGCTTACCACCACACCTTGAATATCGCCTCAGCTGCTTGGGTCCTTTATTCCCCGGCAGAAGATTTGGTTAGTTCAGGAGCGATTTGTATTGGTCCTACTACCAATAACATCATTGAGTGTTATGGAGAAAACTTCCTATGGCTTGGGGTACCACAACAGACATAGTAACCGCATAAATCAATCCTTTCCTATATGCAAGAGAAACCAAACATCTAACACTAAAGGATATTGATACATATCTTATTTTGGACGGTTGATGTAGATCCCCATTGGGATTTTCCACTCTCCCTTGTATAAGTAATTTGCTCTCTCAACATTCAGCAAACAAGACAAGCATGCTATATATAATTGTGTTAGACCTACTATAGCATATATAATCAATAACATATAAGCATTTAAAATCATCCATGGATTCAATACTCATTTAAATACACATTATTGGACAGGAAAATATATTTCTATTAATATAAAATAGAGATTACAATAGTGACAACCTTTGTCAGCACGTCTGCGAATCGGAGAAATTGAGTCCTCCACCTGGGCCTCTAGCACTTCAATCCTCCATCTCTCGATAGAAAGCTCACAAGAAAAGGAAATATTGGGAAGAACACAAATTGCTCCAAGGAACAAAGGGATGCAAACTCAAGTATAAGCTCCGGCAATAATGGACTATAGTTTTCTTGCTCTTCAATTCCTCCTCCCTTCAATGTGTCCAAAGGGTTCCTTATATAGTGTTTCAATGGGGTAATGGAAGGTCAAATCTGAGTGATCTCAAAGCATATAGAAGGCCAAGAGACAAGTGACTCATATCCACATCAAGGAAAACTCCAAAACTATTTAGCCTTTTGCGCACATCCCAATGTACACGGGTTTAAGGGTCAAACCTGCGTATGTACACAAGAACAAGTTTAAAAGTCACGTATAGAAAATAAGACATGTTTTAGGGATGATCTTGCAAACATGAAAGATACAAAAATGGTCCATGGGGTCTAAAGAGTCTACAGAGGGATAGGGAAGGCCATCAAGGTGTAATCCACCATGTGTGGTAAAATTAGCTGTAACAGATGCCCCCTAATGTGTGAGGTCAGAGGGGTCATATGATGGCCAAAATACATTATAAGTCCATCCCAAAAGTGGAGTTATAAAGAACCAGTCATCCAACAGTACAATATAATGATAAAACTCTGCACATACCTGCAAATAGATATAGCAGTCCCAGAATCATAAGAGTACAATGGCCATGAATAGGCATGATACAAAATATGACATGTGTGGTCATTGCCACATAAAATATAGATAGATCAGAATCTCCATGATGAAGATATAAAAAGGATCATGATCTCCTTGAAGTCTTAAGATATATAACGAATCAAGAACTACATAATGGTTGGAAACATCTGACATACACTGGAATCAAGTCACGAGAGCTGAAATATCATGAACACTGGCACGATCAAGGAGGTAGCATATATGAAATGCCACCAATCTGGAAGGTCTTCTACACAATATTCTATAAGTACATGTCCTACTATGTGAATAGAAGTGTCAAGGTTGAACATAGTAGTACATTGTCTTATTACTGGTCATTGATGTATACCATTAACAGACGCGATATCACCCACTGATAATGAAAATGGGAAGCAAGGTACTAGAGTGAAAACTAACAAGTGTGAGTAAATGTGTTAAGTTCAAACACTTGAAAGGATCCATCGATCAGGGGACTTTGATATATTCCCAAAAACTGTCGATGGCGAGAGAACCTGCCACTGATGACTGCAAGTCTCAAGGCACTCAAAAATGACTCTAGATTCCTATCCCAGAATAAATGATCTGAAGTCGATGGGATAAAATCAGCTGGAAGGATGGCGTTAAGGCATCCTCAATCATCCAACACGAGGTACTTAGCAAAGCTGTATAATGTGGAAGGAATCTATCATAAAATGCATGAACCAGTATCAATAATGGGAATGGCCGACATGCAAATTCAAGAGAACTAAGGAATGGCCGACTCTTGTTTCAACTTCCTTTGAACAAGAGTATAAAGGCGAATGGTGACTAAATTTAGGAAGCATAGACTTGATATACAAAACTGGGTCATCTCTGTGACACAGGAGGCATCGATAGAGGCTCCATTGGGACTAGAAGCTTAACTAGACGATGGAGATAAACTCAAAGAAACGAGTACAACTCCTAAATTCAAACTATTAACCCAAACAATAGATGTGATATATAGTGCTTTGTTGGAAGGCAACACGACTCGACTGCTGCCAAAGATAACATCTTTTCTTGTCTGGTTTTTTGGTTTTTTGATTTTTTGGACTTTTTCAAATATTTTGAAAAGCTTGAAAAAGAATAAAACTGCTTAATAGTTATAGACTAGGAGACGAGTGTCAATGGGAAAACAAACTAGTTCCAAGTATCAAAACATACCTATGCTCAGTGCAAGGACACATGTGTAGGATAACAACACTAGGGGGAAAGTCCCCTCCCGGTAAAAAATGGGGAATCAAGCTGCAAAGGGTATGTAAAATGGCTCTGCATGGCTAGACATGAGACAAGATTGGGCTATATGGCTAGTAATCAAAGTTAGTGAAGCTAGCATAAGGCTCAATTAGGCAGGAAAAAATCATGATAATGCAATTACAACTTGACATAAGGGATTCCCAGGGAAAAAGGCTAGCAAAAAGATCACGAGGAGTATGAGGCTCTTGCGCAAAGTCATGGCGATACTATACAAAGGACTCCCGGACCTAAGAGAGGACTCACAACATGGGTACCAAATGCAAAGGGGAGCTAACTAAGACACCCATGTATAGGAAAGCTCTACCATTCACATAGTCCCACTTCTAACAACAACATGAAGGTTCTGTGATACCATGGAATGGGTTTGTACCTAAGGTTAAAATGAAATAGTCATAAGGTAATGCAAAATCCAAGCAGATGTGAAATCCTAACGTATATGCCAGTTTAGACATGATAACTATGATAGGCATGAACGGGTCGAAACCTTGGAGAGAGTGTACAAAAACTGGACTCTACATGACAACCATATTAGTCCAACACAAACCAAAATAGTCAATAAATAATCCAAACTATAGGATATAGGGAGGAATGATCATGACAACTACACCCAAAGGAAACAATGCAATGAACAATGGGACATAAAAAGGAAAGTAAGGTGTAGACTTAATGTTCATGCATCCACTACCACCCTTGTGAGGGTGACCACCGGTGTAAAGACCAAGAGAAGAGAGTCAACATCCTCCACAAATGGAGTAGAGGGCAGAATGTGACCACTCCTAAATCTATGAGCAGGGTAAGGGGTTGTGATGCCCCCAAGTCTGACACCAGGGTCTGTACTAGGACCAAGGACAGGTGATAGGATACCAGGAACGCCGAAAATAAAAGGACTTGAACTCAAGAGAGCATAAGTATACTCCAGTAACCGTGATCCCAAAGGCCAACTAGCTCATAAAGAGCACACTCCTAAGAAAATCTACAGCCAAAATAAAATCAAACCAAGGGGAGGATATGCGAGCTCCCGAATGTAACAGGTATGTCTCGCCTAAGCGAGGCTCGAAACTCCCATACACTACAAGTGGAGGTACTTAACCAATTATAGTGGCCCTCAACTTCAACGCATAAAGAAATTGTGTTGTCTAACCTCTACCTAGCCAAGACACTTGCAGAATAACCTCTATGAAGTACCCTCTCAATAACCTAGGTAAGGAAACTAAGGTCACCTCAATATAATCAATGCTCAGGAAAACATTCACAGGCAGGATTGATCATATGGGGAGGGTAGCAAAGCCTGAAACTCTCTAAAGATCCCCCAGATATGAATACAATCCTGGAAATATCTTTGGTGCTACTCACTTATGACAAGGGGTCATCCCAATCAATAACCGCTCACACCGCCTCATGCTTAACTCCCTTGTAAGAGGAGGATCCTAAGAAACACTAATTATACCAATGAATTTCACACTCTCACCTGGACAGACAGATAAATGTTTCATTTAGTGATCTTGGAGAATTAACTTACAATGAACTATTCCAAGACCCTAAAACCTAATCTTGTTGGTGCACCCTATAAAAGAAAAGAGTGTAATTCTTTTTATTATGCGTTGATTTTAATTGGTTGTAATTACTCAAAAGGAAATTAAAGTGCAACTAATAAAGTTATGACTCAGCAGTGAAGTAAATATGCACACAATAACAAACAATGCTAAGTGCAATCTTTGTCAAATGAAAAATAGGGTATGCCACTACATGAGATGCATAAATATTTATATATTTCATTCCGAATGCCAATGCAATCCTTCCTATATGAAATCCTAAATAAAAATCTCATCTAAGCAATCCAATGCAAGTACCTCCTCAAATCCATATGCAAACAATGCAACTACCTTATGTTTTTCAATATAAAAGAATGAAAAATGCAATGAAATTCATCTAAAACTCTCAGTCTCTATAGCAAGTATAAAACACAAGCCGAACAAGACACCAAGACATAAAAGAGTAATGCACTAATGGCAAAACAAAAAGCATAAATGACTAAAACTTCTTCCAAAGAAAAATCAATGAAAAAGCGGTCTCTGGTCACAAAAGAAGCATCCAACAGACAACATCAAACCCAAGGAAGACCCAACCACACTCACAACCCACCCAACAACTTCCCACAACATCAAACTCACCAAAAGTAAGGATGTACGTGACTGTTTAAAGAACAGTTGCGTATATATGCGACTTTTGGCCAAAAGGTTGCATGTATACGCAGATTTTGGCCAAAAACCTGCGTGTATACGTGAATTTTGGCCAAAAATCCATGTATGTACATGAATTTTGGCCAAAAACCTACATATATAGAGAAGACAGTGGTAAAACGTAGGCCAAGGGTCAAACCAATAAAGGCAAGTGTCAATTGATGAACATACTATAAAATGCAACACAGAAACAAGGAGAAACAAAGAGCAACTCAAGAATATCAAGCACATTATGCCCCCAAACCCCAAAGAAAAACAAGGAATGTCCCTAGTATGGTCACCAATTCTGTTATGAAGAAAAATTCCTATGGCTTGGGGTACCACAACAAATAGAGTAACCGCAGAAATCAATAATTTCCTATATGCAAGAGAAACCAAACATCTAACATCAAAGGATCTCGATACCACTTGATACATACCTTATTTCGGATAGTTGATGTAGATCTCCGTTGAGATTTTCCACTCTCGCTTGTATAAGTAATTTGCTCTCTCAACATTCAGCAAACAAGACAAGCATGCTGTATATAATTGTGTTAGACCTACTCTATCATAAATAATCAATAACATATAAGAATCTAAATGCATCCATGGATTCAATACTCATTTAAATACACATTATTGGACAGGAAAAAAAAATTCTATTAATAAAAAAAAGAGATTACAATAGTGACAACCTCTGTTGGCACAACTGCGAATTGGAGAAACTGATTCCTCCACCTGGGCCTCCACCACTTCAATCCTCCATCTCTCGATAGAAATCTTACAAGAAAAGGCAATATTGGGAAGAAAACAAAGTGCTCCAAGGGACAAAGGGATGCAAACTCAAGTATATGCTCCAACAACAATGGACTATAGTTTTCTTTCTCTTCAATTTTTTCTCCCTTCAATGTATCCAAAGGGTTCCTTATATAGTGCTTCAATGGGGTAATGGAAGGTCGAATCTGAGCAATCTCAAGGCATATAGAAGGACAAGAGACAAGTGAATCAGATCCACATCAAGGAAAACTCCAAAACTATTTGGCCTTTTGCACACATCCCGATGTACACAGGTTTAAGGGTCAAATCCACGTATGTACGCGAGAACAAGTTTAAAAGTCACGTATAGAAACTAAGACATGTTTTTAGGGATGATATTGGAAACATCAAAGGTACAAAAATGGTCCATGGGGTCTAAAGAGTCTACAGAGGGACAAGGAAGGCCATAAAGGTGTGATCCACCATGTGTGGTAAAATCAGCTGTAACATTGAGTATCGAGTAGTCATAGGTCATCTGACTGAAGCTGCCTCCCAAGATGTTTGCAATCTAGTAGTCTTGATGGACTCACAACTCGTGGTTTGTCATTTAAACCATGTTTATACCATTAGAAATCTTATACTTCTCTGCCTCTTCCAGAGGGTACGCTTGTTAGAAAGGTCATCTGAAACCATTACTTATAGGCATATCCCTAGGGAACATAATGTAGTTGCTAACTCATTAGATAATTACATCCTAGATTGGCATATTTCCCATTCATGATGTTGAAATTAAACACGGTTCATTGTAAACAAACAATTAAAGACACATAAAACCCATGTAAAATAAATTCACCATTTGAGACATATAAACACCAAGTAAAAGTCTATATATATATATATATATATATATATATATATATATATATATATATGAACATATTTACAAAAAAATAGGTCACGAGACCTGATCTGAAGCATGTGGGCTTTCAGGAAAAAATCACCATACAAAATCTTGAAGCTATGACCTTTCAGTGGATACATCATGCATACACTGTCTAGTGATGCTCATGGTAGCACATCACTGCCTGGGATACTCTACGTAGCAGCCTACTAAACCAACCCAGTACTCCCACTATAGGTCTCTGATACCTCATAGGGAGGTCATCAATGGAAGCATCAGGGATGTCTAAGGTCAACCTCTCCAGGTTTTCGTCTAACTCCCCGGTAATATCATCGCCCTGCGGTACAAAGCAGGCTCCATCTCATCTATCCAATGGGGAAGCTCCCCCAAGTCATGCTACTCCAATGTCCGCATGAAAATGTTCAGGTCTCATTTGTTAACATAAAAAATATAAAAATTAAAAAGCATAAAAACTTTTTGTCCATTTTAGGGTTTCTTGATTCTTACTGATGTCACCCCACTATTCGCCAGGTGGGAGCGGTAGGTTGGGGTCTCTGCTGATGTCCGTACCTGCATAAGCATAATCCTCCACCATGAGGATCTGATCTCGAAGCCATCCAAAGAACGGGTCAACAAACTTCACCTTCCCCCTACCCACTCCAGTACGGGCCATAATTCAGACCCACCTCTACATACGGGGGTCCCGCACTCTTAGCTCTGTGAAGACCACCTGAGGTCTCACCTGTGGTGCCCGCTCGAAGAAGAAGCAGGATAGAATGGAACTAAGGCCAAACTGCTTAAGTTCCCCCTACTGACACTTAGTCAGCTGATCCTTGAATATCGGAAGCATGGATTCCTCCAAGTTGAATACTGTAGGTGCCATGGCCTCTATGGCATATAGCATGTGCACCCTAGAATCCTAGCGCACTCCCTGACTCCCAGCCATTCTCTGCTGTTAGATTTTTATCGTATAAGCTAGCATTATGATATTAGGATCTTTAACTGAGAGAATAAAATGCACAACAATAAAACACAAGCACAACACAAGAGACAAGAGACACAAAGAATTTTCCTTGGGGAAACCATAAAGGAGAAAACCCCACAACTTCCTCAGAGATAGAATCAGCACCAAAAAGTTAAAACCCCAAAATAGTAAGATGATCTCCTGACAACAATAGTCTCTCTCTCTCACACTGAGAGAGTTTCTCCTTTCTCACTCATGTGCCCCAATGAGTGAGTGTGTGTATGATCATAGCTCGATCTAGATCTCATCTAGTCATCATCATGTGTGCTATCTCGTCATAGGAATTTCTATAGAGCCAGCCTTCTTTCATGTTGGTTGTAGGCCTAGACATCATGTAGGTATTTTACCAACACTTACATCTAACCTACTCATCAGAAAGGCATGCCCAGCACTCACATTTGATCATGTAGAAACCTACAATCACATCATAAAGGCCCAACACTGACATTCACTAGCATGACAGGACATCACTATCATCTATGAAAAGGCTTTAGCACTTATATCTGACCTGGAAGGAAACAAGTCCTCCACCCTCAACAAAAAGGATTGCACTCACATCTGATCTGGAAGGAACTAAATCCTCCACCCTTGCTAGAAAGGCCCCCAGTCCTAGACTGAGCTACATGGTAACAGACCAGATGCCTTCGTTCTCCTGGAGAATGGCATTTACCCTTATATCTGACCTGGTAGGAACCAAATCCTACACCCTCGCCAGAATGGCCTACACTCACATCTGACTTGGAAGGAACTAAATCCTCCACCCTTACCAGAAAATCCCCCAGTCCCAGACTGAGCTACCTAGTAATGGACCAGGTGCCTCCACTCTCCTGGAGAGTGGCAGTTGCCCTTACATCTTTCCTACTCAACAAAATGGCCAGCACTCATATCTGATATGGGAGGAACTTAATCCTTTATCCATGACAGAATGGCTCAGCCCTTACATCTGACATCCTCATCAGAATGGCTCTCTTAGTCCCGGACTGAGTGTTCTTGGTAACTGACCAGGTACCTCCATTCCCAGAATGGCATTCAGCACTCATATCTGACATGGAAAGAACTTAATCCTCTCACCATGATAGAATGCCTCAGCCCTTATATCTGACCTACTCATCAGAATGGCTATGGATCTTGACACTCATATCTGACATGGAAGGAACCAAATCCTCTCACCATGACAGAATGGATCAGCCCTTATATCTGACCTACTCATCAGAATGTCTTGGGAGTCATCACTTTCCCTTGGAGGAAACCTCGATCTAGAGAACACCAAGCTTCTCCCTGAAGTACTCAAACTTCACTCTGGCCAATGGCTTCATCAACACATCAGCTATCTATTCCTCCATCGCAACATATTTGAGCTTCACTGCTCCTCTCTGCACCATATCCCTGATATAGTGATACTTGATCTCTATGTGCTTCAACTTGTCATGGAACACTAGATTCTCTGACAACTTCACGCAACTTTGGTTGTCACAATGTATACAAGTAGCATCCATCTGGAGATCAAATAAATCAGATAGTAGCTTCTGTATCCATACTACCTCACAACTAGTTGAACAAGCTATGACATACTTTGCTTCAGCTGTACTCAGTGCCACACAGGATTGCTTCATGCTAAACCAAGAGATCACACCTGATCCCATACTGAAGAAAAACCCTGAAGTGCTCTTCCTATCGATGGCACTGCCTGCCCAATCTAAATCAACATAACCCTCCAGGTTAATCCTTTGATTCGCATCGTACTTGAGCCCATAATCAACTGTACCCCTCAGGTACCTCAGAATATGTTTTGCATCAATCAAGTGAACATTTCGTGAATCTGTCAAGAACTGGCTCAAGGTTTTCACAGCAAAGCAAATGTCTGGTCTCATGTTCGTCAAGTACATCAATGACACGATCATCTGATGATACATCGTAGCATCAACCGTCTTTGATGAAGCATCACTCAATAGCTTCATGTTCAATGCCATAGGTGTAGTTATGTAGTCCATCATCCTGAACCTATTCAGGATCTCTACTGCATACTTCCCTTGTTCACACCTCAATGCCTAGAACAATAGTGCATCGACACACAACAGGAGCATCACTAGTCTTCTATATTCAACCTTGAAGCAAAGTTTGAAATCTGCTTTACTCTCAGTAAATCCTAGAGTCATCAGTAATCTATGCATCATGTCGAACCTTAGGATCTTCTGCAGTCACTCCCTCTGAAGCGGAGCATCATACTCCCTTTGTCTTCCGTACTCTATGGACTGAAACATTTTGTACTGGAGTGAGAAGTAGTATCCATCTAGGATCATTGGATACCAAGATCCTCTATTTTGAACTTTTTCAAAAGTTCTTCTCACATCCATCTGTGAGCTTGTCATCCTTTATCAACCTTGTAGCAAAGTTTAAGATATTCATCAAGCTCATCATGTATGTTTTATCCCATAGGTGTCTCCTAAACTCGTACAAGACCTTATTTCATTTGCACACATGATTATGCATGTCATGTGACTTCACTTCCAGTGGCTGCAAATGTCTCTTCGTGGTCTATGCCTTGTATCCCACAATGTTTCCATATACTACATGATGGAACTATAAACTTCCCTTCACGTATCGATACTACATCCTAGACATCATTCTTCTTGAACTTCTTCATAGCTGGAAGGTTTTGTATCAATGATGTTGCTACATTCGTCATATTATTCTTGATCTTGAATTGTCATCACTTGTTCTTCAGAACAAGTATCATCCTTCTTTGCTTGTAACCGATTATGTATGCGATCTTTCCTACAATTCAAATGTATTTGTATGGTTAGAAACATTTCATAAGGAATATTCATACTGGAAAATTCTTATGCTTAAATATATGATCATGCAACTACTTTAGCCAATACAACATTTATCCATATCTCACTGAAACTTTCTAGATGCCTTCCATCTCTACCAAGACAACATTGAGATTGTGCACTAATCCAATATGTCAGCAAAGAGGTTTCATTCTAGATAAGTAGCAATGGATAGTTGTATAGCACCATGAGCTACTTACCCATCACATGCATATTAGTAGTATACTACCGTTAATGCAAACATCCTATCATGCATAATACATCAACTGAATATAAACAAATGCATAACAAAATAATATCATGAAATGACAATTGAATATTTATCTTTGTTTTTTTCGTGGGAATACTCCTTCTTGAGTCTTCAGCTTCATCATCTTCTTCATTCATAATAGCATCATTTCTTATCCAAATGTTAAGATGGATAAGAGGTTCGTCAAGAGTTGATATCTTCATATTCCTCATCGCTTGAGGGATCTTCTTTCGATGGCGAGATCTTGATCTTGAATTGCTCCCATATTCTCTTCTCTTCTTATAAATCGATCTTCTTTTTCTTCCCAAAGTCTGCTGAAAGTAATCACTTCCTTCTGGCACACATTCCTTGCATGAATGAATCCTGTAATCTTGGGAGGCTATCCAAGGTGGCTATCACCACTTCTGCATTCTTCACTTCCGCTTCAAGTTGTTCTTTGATTTGAGAGACCCTTATGACTGCATGGTCTCTGCATTCTGGATCTTCACATTCTTCAACTTGTTTCTTAAGTTCATATTCTGATGTATGTTGTTCCCTTCAAATAGCTTGGTGAAGGAATCAAAAATATCCGGTGTCTTTGGGGAGACACTTGTGGTACAAGTTGATCCGTGACTGAATCAGTAATGATCTTCTTGGTCTTAACCAAGTTCTTCTTGAGTAAGGCTTTGAGCCTCATCTCCCTCTGGAACTGGAACCTCTCTACTCATGTAGGTGTCCAATTCATTTTCTTTAGAGAGATCAAATACTTCCATCCTTGGAATTTTTCAACTTCACCAAGCTTATCATCAAGCTGATGTGATAGATCACTTTGAAATGAGAACCTCAAATGAAAATAGCAAAAGATTAGATCTTACCATTTTGAGGTGTCTGTCCTGGTGCTGGAGCTGGCTGTTCTAGGGTTTGTCACATAAACCCTAATTTTCAAAACTTGGAATCTTTCAAATATGATTCGATAGATAGATATATCCCTTCAAATGGAGCTGTCCAATATACTCCTTTTCTGAAAACAGTGAAGGGAAGCTCCCGAAACAGGAAGCCCTAGTTTTCCAATTTCTTCTGCAGAAATGCTTGTTACTATTTCTATGATATTTCTGACATTACTACTCCTATATGTCTGAAATTTCTCACTGAGGTAACCTAGAATTTCCTTGATCCAAAAACATAGAATTCATCAAAATTGGTTTCACCAATTTGGATTTATGATCCTTTTACCAAGGTGACCTGTTACAGGACTGTTCAGAACAGCAAAGTTGTATGGCATGCCACGTGTTGCTGGTTCATTGTCTGAGTCTGATATTCAGACCATTGAAATTAAATTCTGTGCCCTTTCTATAAAATATTCAATAATTCCATTTGGACATATGTAGCCCAAGATATAGTAATTCTCCCCAGGTGTCCTGTTTAGGGAAGAATTATGAAAGAGGTTGGAACTGTATCTTGGAGGGATCATATCTCCCAGAATATAGCGAATTAGAGGCTGAAGTTTGGACACAGTAGTCATCATGATTTTATTTTGTTCCTCTCCAATTTTTAGCTCCTGATCCTTTTCCAATATCAGGATATAGCGAATGTACCAAAACTTAACGGTTTTAGTACTTAGGGCTTTTCTAGCTCGGGGTCAAACTAGGGCTTGACTTTCCCAGAGTTTCACCTAACCAAATTTCTTGATCCAGGTCTCTAAAATTCAATTTTTATGAGGATAAAAATCCTATGCTGGGCTCACTAAAAAAATTCCTCTTCTGTAGAAATCCCTAATTTCGGCATTGAAAATTGAAAATGCTCTGAATCGAATTCCGCTTCGACAGAAAGATGCACCCTTCAATGGAGAGTCATACTAGCATACTTTTTCTGATAGATTGTGGAGAGAGACTCAAAAATTAATAAGCCCTATATTTTGCAGCTGCACAATTCCTTCTTCTCAGGTTAGCTCTGATACCATGTTATATTTTTATCATATAAGCTAGCATTATGATCTTAGTATCTTTAGCTGAGAGAATAACATGCACAGCAATAAAACACAAGCACAACACAAGAGACAAGAGACACAAAGAATTTTCCTCAGGGAAACCATAAAGGAGAAAATCCTGCAACTTCCTTAGAGATAGAATCAACACCAAAAAGGTAAAACCCCAAAATAGTAAGATGATCTCTCGACTGCAGCAGTCTCTCTCTCTCTCACTAAGAGAGCTTCTCCTTTCTCACTCATGCACCCCAATGAGTGAGTGTGTGTATGAATATAATAAATAGAGAGGCTCTCACTCTCTATTTATATTCTTCCATTCACTTGGAAACCACTCCAACATGTCGTCCTCACTTAACAATTACTTACTAGAGCCGACATCTCTAGGAGTGTCTAATAGTCCTAGTGCCCCATCACTTGTGGGGACTTTTCCTCCTCTGACCAATATGAGGGTAAAACACTGGTGGTGACTATTTCCTTGACTTACAATGACTCACCTAGGGTCGAATTGACTAGGATAGTCTAATAACCCAAGGGCCCTACAACTGTGGGGACTTTAACCCTTGACCAATAGGAGGGTTACCCACAATGACTTAACATGAATTTCTCATTATAGAAACTTCTTGGAATAACCATCGGGGTAAGATGTCATGTCCCCATGCCTCAGACCGAGGCAGAGGATGAGACTACAAGCTTCAAGCACCCGGGCTAAGAGCCCCATGAACATGTGCATTCAAAAAATTGCTAAAAACAGAATGCTAAGGAAAATGCATTGAAATAAAACATGCACTTATGCAATCATCTATCAGACACAGTGGAAACATCATACATTGAAACCAGCATTCATTCAACATGTTCATTACAATCATTAATAGTAATTAAGATAGCAGAAGCAAAATACACAAGATCACTTATCTTATGAAGAAGTCGATCTGCAACCAGCTACATCGCTGCAACGTTCCACCCAACCATAGGCCAGCATGCTCCTTAATCTCTCAGCAGTGCAACCACCCCTGAGCTGGGCATGATTCTCCAAGGAATAAGGGAACTACCAGACTAACACATAGCCAAGCATACACAAGCATAGCCAAGGAAACACAGTTGGGTTTATCAGGCCATCCAGGAGTTGGGATAAGCTTAATGCTAAGGTGGTGAGCTCATTACAGAGCTAAGAAAACCTACACCAAAACTAGCCTGACCTCTAGGACACCCACCCACACCCAACATAAGGAATCAGTCCCTTCTCTACCACATAGTCCCTCAGGCCCTGCATTCCCTTCCAGTGCTATTCAAGGGTGATGGAGAAGAAGGCCAGCCCTCTAACTTTATCTGTGTGGTTTCCAGCCACCAGGTTTATCAAGAAATAATAAGCCCCCATCCCTGCTCCCTACACAGTCCGAAGACCAACCATTGCACTCAGACAATCAATTTAGCTGTCATAGCTTAAACAGGGAAAGCCAAATCCTGAATCGTTCTTGGCCCTATCGTGGCCAAAACAATTCCTAAATGAATGATAACAGTCCCCAAACGTATCAACAAACACAATCACAACAGGGGGGGGAAATTACAGTCCGACCTAGACCACTAAGCAAGTGGATGAGAGTTACACAGATCGCCACACAACTCTTGAACGTGAAATGACTTCCTATGGGAAATCATGGGTGACAAAGACCAACAGCTCCTAGCTTTCCACGTGAATAACAACCACCTAGAGCCTAGTGTGTGAGAGGAAATCCACACTGAAACCCAAATACGGGTCAAGAACACCCGACTCCATGCTATGGGAAAAACGTGAATGACAGTAGAGGCGCCCCCGATCCTTTTCCGGGCTACGTGAGACCAAAACACAAGGAGCATGTGCATGAGAATAAATCAAACAATGGAGGCAATGCATGAGGATGAGCAAGCTACAAGGAGAACGCGAATTGGAAGAGCCTGGGTGTTTGACACAGACGTGGAGAAGAGAGATCCTTGCGTGAGTGATGGCAGTCATTTTTCCCAGCCATAGTGAAGTCAACCAGGGTGGAGTGTGCATGTGGGTGAGGACTGACAGTCCTGCCACCCCACTCCCAAAGACCATAAATGCCTCAACCACCAGTATCCTTTCTTAATGAAAGTGGTTGGAATATGACAAGGGAAAAAGACACATGGATTTTCACCCTATTGGCCAAAGTTGGACAAATTCCCCCACATCCTTATCCTTGTGAAAATCATGCCCCTTTCTCATTTTAGTTGCCGCGATCGTAGCTGGTCGGGTTCATTTTTAATTATAGATGCATATTTACTTGATGACAAACATAATGTATGCCGCATGCCCCGATATACCATCGGTGACAAATTCAAATCCAAAACATAAAATAACCAATCAAGGGTGGGGCCTTGGCCTTTAGCTCCGCACCATGATCATTTAATATATACATCATGTACATCTAATGCAACGGGGTCAAAACCAGGACATTACATATGACATGACTCAAATAAATTAAAATACATTCCAGAATAAACATTGGGTTACAATACATAAGAAATACGGATGAATACATTCCGAAGTTACAATTACATCAACATCTACATCATAAAGCTTGCCATACAAGCCCAAAACACCATCTAAAATCAAAATTGAGACTATGAAAAGGAAGAGTAGGGTTTGAACTATTACCTGGAACTAACGGTACTCAAATTCGATGGTGGAAAATCCCAATATCAGCCACTGAAGATCTGACTAGGAAAGTACTCCAAATGCTCTCCACTATGGGTAAATAGTAAAATGATTTGATTTATCACTATTTACATGAATTTTATATACATTTTTAGGTTTGAAATACTATAGTTTTGATTTAAAATCGTTTATTATTGGAAGCTTATCTATCATAATCCCTTAATGTCAGTTATTGGGGCATTTAACGCTTGTTTTGAGTCGTTGCAGGATAGAAGAATAGTAGCAGTAATGTCTTGGGAGTTTGTTTTTGACTTTTTCATACTACCATAAAACGGAAAAATTTGATGAGCGTTTGTTACGAAACTTTGGTCACACTCTTGAAACCTAGTATCAAAGGTCCAAGTCCATTTCCAATTCTTTCCAGGCTTGTAAAAAACTAACATTGTGTAAAGAAACCCCATGGAGTATTCTTTCAACTCTTTTTAGGCTCCTTAAACACGAAAAGATCGTCGAGTCTGTTTCCGATTCTTTCCAGGCTCGTAAAAATTAACATTGTGTAAAGAAACCTCATGGAGTCCTCTTTAAAATCTTTTTAGGCTCCCTAAATACCAAAAGATTATCGAGTGATATTGTCTTCTTCACGCTCATTAAATCATTTGAAGATTCGTCTTTCCGATGGTAGGTTATCTCTTTTTCGGTTCAGATAGACTATTTATCAAAAAGGAACACTCCATCCAACCATGAATGGAAAATTTCTCTAAGGTATGATTTTATACTTTTTCAGGCCTTAGGGACTAAATCATACGAAAAAGGACCCTTTTGGAGTCTCCTTTTGTAGTCGTTCAAACTCTCTAAACATGAACGATGGTGACTTTTCTTTCAGTGGACTCACTAAATTAAACATTTAGAGACCCACTTTTGGGAATGAACCCCTCCTCTCTCAGGTTCATAAAACATATGAGTTTGGACTTGTCTTCAGACAAGCTATACCGAGTGTTTGTTACCCTCTTTGAACTCGTAAAACCGAAAAGAGGCACTCATCTATCATGATGGGGAAAATGGGAAGGGAATAATTTTGCAAATAAATGGAAGTAGTTTTTCATTACCTTTGAACATGGCACTTGTCTGCATATCATTTCAGTCAATTGGGTATTCAGCTGATCTCCATGACAATCCACTTTCATGAGCCATGCCACACTTTTGAGTCTTTCAAAAGAATGCATTGTCCACTGTCGCATTGTGTATTTGTCCCATTCAATCATGCTGCCAAGTCTTTTGTCATGCCGCCCAATGTTTAAAGGGAAGTTGAAGAAGTTTTTACTCTGCAGTCAAAACAATCTCTGTGTCAATACTTTTTAGCTAGTCCTATGGTTACTACATTCACATCATTTCAAAACTATGTTCCGAGTTTTGTGTCATCGATGTGGGACTCATCATGGCCCTCCTTCGACGAGACTATTCCCATCAACATCAGCTCATCATCTAGGAAATAGTCTTAGAAACAAAAACTTAGTACCTTGATATCTGTATGCCTTAATGACAGATTCTCTCGCTCTTGACATAGGTTCACATCATTGACCTTTGATCGATAGAATCGACTGGGTGTTCAACATCAGGACATCTATTCACACTCAGTATATTGTACTAGGGTACCTTGGGAATCATTGTCATCAATGGTGATCTCCCTCGCACTTGTTAACGGTTCACATCATTGACTGGTAATCAAGTGGTTTCTACCATGTTCGACTTCAGATCATTGTAATCGCATGGATAGAATCGTACTTTGTGGAAGATGAGACAAAGACACTGGGTATTTGTTTAGCACTCATTGCTTTCCCCAGGTTGCGATGGAGTTTTGTATATCTAACATGGATCCACATTTGTATGGTCGTGGCTATGCTCAAATTTGTGTCTGTATGGCATAGATCTATGGTGTATGTCTGGTAGCTATGTCCAAGTTTGAGCACTCTATCACATGGATCTATTCTATATTCTAGTAGACATGCTTGTTTATTCCTCCCATGGATCTTCCTTGTATCGGTCTGCAGCCATGAGTTGGTTACTTGTGTCTATGAGTCAAAATATTGGTGTACTACAGATGCCCACTTGACGACATGCTTTGATTGAGCTGACATTTTTTCCTCTAAGCGACAACTTGTACTCTCAAAGATCTTATTTATAGTATCCCTCTAAGACTCACACTTTGGGGGGCATCTTGTTATACCAAAATCCTGTCACCACCATGTGATAAGACCTTTGACTTACATGCCCTTAATCCCAGCACTTGGAGTGGAAACCCATGTTGTTTGTCAATTCTACATGAAAATACTCAGCACCATGCTTTCCCTGTGAACCATGATCGGTACCTTGCTCACACCACCTTCATCCTATTTTTCATAAGCAGTGCCACTGCCTTTGGCCTTTTTTCCATAAGCATTTCTTATCTAAACCACTATGTCATAAGAGGAGAAAAGTGGTACCCTGGGTAAAATGGGAAAAAGAGAAGTTTCTCGAGGCTTCTATATTATGATCCTCATGTCCTCCCTTATCCCTATCATTATGGGTTAGTTGACCTTGATATCCCCCATCATAGGATCTTAGAGGCCACCTTATCCACAAATCTCTCAACCATTCCTATCCATTGAGCCTTATAAATACAAGCTCATGTCGATGGTTGAGGGGGAGAACTATAGAGGTATTGTTATGTTATTGGATTGACCACTTGGCCCAAGCCATTAGAGAGCATAGAGATCAAAGTTGGAGCTTATGGGGATGAAGTGTTGGTCTCATGGAGATACATGTTGACACTAAATCTTAATTGGTTGTAAACCTCTCCATTCATCCTAATGCAAAGCTGATTTTTGTCCCACATTACTATTGTTTTGATTTCACATGTACATGTTGTTATATTCCTTAATCACTAACATGGATAAGTAGATGATGTTCTAGTAGCTTTGATGTGTTTGCGTGTTTGATCTAGTTGCAGGTACATAGGTTCACTATCAAATCGGCATTCCAGGTGTCTACGACATCCAGGGAAGGTCTTCATCCTTTGTCATTCACTCATTTGTTATAGATCTGAACCATTCAGACTAGAGGAATAGATTCTGTCCACAGAAGGTGAAATATTCCTATTTACAATCATATTTATAATTCCCAAGAAATAATAAAGACCATCAGATGAGGGTAAAAAGAAAAAGAACGATCAGGATCAGCTTTGCAGGATACGGGATCAAAAACAAAATTGCAAGTTTATTATTTGTTCCGCAACTTGCAGGTTGCGGGATGCGGAAATGTAAAATAGCAATTTTTTTTTAAATCGGCTCTGTAGCATGCATTCCGCATCTTGCAGGATGCGCGATGTAGAAATACGTAAATTGAAACGCAAACAAATGTTGACCCCGCAACCTGCACTCCGCAAGTTGTGGGATGTGGGATGTGGGTTGACTAAAAATAAACACACATAAAAATTCTCCCGCATCTCAGATTTGTGGGATGCAGGTTTAAAATGAAATATCAGGAAAATAAAAGGTTTCCTACATTCTGCAACTTGCGGGTTGCGGGATGTGGGATGGAAATCGATCCAAACAAAAACCCAATCTTACTACGTTAAAAACAAAGAAATTAAACATGGATTTTTTGGAAATTTGGTTAAGTTAATGAATCCCAAGAGTCAAGATATAAATTTTTTTAAGGAAACCCTTTAAGATTACAAAGAGTCTTCCCAAGTAATCTTCATACATGTAATTGGGTTTCCGTGTCAAAATGACATGGGATCTATTGTTCCTACAACAGATGGTGACTGGATGGAAGAACCAGTTATCTCTACAAAACAATGATCTTTTCCAATCAAACTGTCAGTGGGAAAATTATTAACTCTCAAGAAATGTTAACATCAGAATGTAACCAACTAGAAACATTTAAGGTTATTGATGCAATCCCATCCATGGTTATTTAAAAATGATGAAACTCTAATTCAAATGTCATTGGAAGATAGGGCCATCTGAGCTGAGGATGACATAGGC
>LPNX010817057.1:117450-134612 GCA_001517045.1 Pseudotsuga menziesii | reverse complement strand
CTCCTTTTTTCTTAGAATTGGCAAGATTGCATTGACACAGGACCACTACCCCATGTTCTAGTAATCAACACCATTCACAAACCTAACCTGGAAATTGAGCAAGCCAGCTCGGTAAGGAGTCCTCTTGTCTTCTAGCTATATGGCCAAAAGAAACTATCATGGCTTGGGAACCATTTGGTGATAGTTTTAGTCCAACATCAAGCCCATGATCATAGTGAGGCTAGCCTTAGACAGGAGCCCCTCTTCCTGTGTGCAATGCTTTCTTGTCTGGGGTTTGAATGGGGTTTGATGTAAAGTGTGAATTACAAGAAACTGCCATGGATTGGTGTCCATATGTAGGCATCATTACTCACTGATGCTCTGCAGATCATGAATGAGATGACCTATGATAGGATCTCCTGTCTTCCAGATAACTGGAATCCATCTCCCAATATTAAATGAAAAAGATGTCATTCCACTAAGCACCTATGAACCTAATAAGATGGATCATGATGAGACCCCTCATCTTGTAATTCACATAATATGATATATGGCCATAATTGAAAACCAAAAAGAAATACTAACACAGCTATGAAGATATGCCACAGTGCCCTAATGAGACCTTAGACAGGATGAACCTCTTCTTCCACAACTATCATCATCAGAGTAATGCATATAGAAGGTATTAACCTGGATGAGAGGGCATCAGTACAAAATGTTGTAAATATGGTTATCATTCAGATATAACAAAATATTGATATGAGTTAGAAAAGATAGGCATTAACAGATCTGTTTCAATTGATATTATTAAATACTGAGAAAACTAATTACTCATTACTGCCAAGTGTGTAGATATTACCAAAATTACCAATATTAGGAAAACATTAAAATAAACAAAAAGAAAATAACACACCAAACCTATATACAGGGTTGAATAAACCTTTCTTAAACAAAATACTTCTTGAGCAGAAAAAAATTCACTGGGAAGGTGTCAACGACCCCTTCTAGTGTTTGTAGTTAAACTACACTGGGACCAATCTTTTCTGTAACAATGAATGGTCCTAGCCAAAGTCATCGAAACTTGGTGTATTATTTGTTTTCCTTGTCTTGTTTGTCCCATCTCAACACTAAATATCCTATTGAGAAATCTCTGTCAGAAGAAGACCTCTCATCAAACCATTTCTTAACCAACTATTCATGTTGGTAAAATTTATTCTTGGCTTTCTCTCTATCTTGTTCTAGTTTGAGCAGAGAATCAATCCTCTATTGCAATGGGGAAGAGTCACTCTCTTGGATGGTTTGGGCCAACTGTAATGAAGGAATGATGACATTAGGTGGCAAGACAACTTCCTTGTCATAAACAAGGCAATAAAAGGAGTTACCAAGGGTTTCCTTTGCGGTGATTCGATCTTCCCAAAGAGCATAGTAAATTTGGGTGTGCTAGTCTTTATGATGTGAAGCCACTGTATTTTTAATGATGCCTATCAAATTTTTGTTTGAGGATTCTATAATCCCATTACCCTGGGGGTAGTAATTAGCAGAAAACTTAAGATTTATCCCCTTTTCAAGGGCGTAGCTAGTCAAGTCAATGGACTGGAAATATGAGGAATTATCAAAAACAAGATACTCAGGGGTGCCAAACCTGGTGATTATCTGATTTTCCAAGAAGGAAATTACCTAGATTGTGTTACACAGTCTTAAATGGACTGCTTCTACCCACCTCATGAAATAGTCAGTGGTTGTTAAAATGTATTTGTGTTGTAATGAGGATATGGGGTTGATGGGTCTGATGAAATCCAATCCCCACTGCCAAAATGGGAATTGGACTGCTACTGGTAGAAAGGGGTAAGCAGGTTTCTTAACTTTTCCAACACACTTCTGGAAAGGCTCACATCTTCTGACAAATGAATTGGAATCTCTGAACAAGGTAGGCCAATAGTATCCTACCCTGATAATTTTGTGAGCCATGGTATCACCTGAGAAGTTTCCACCTACAGGTCCTGCATGAAATTGAAACAGGAAATCATCAATCCGATATTTTTCCAGGCATCTAAGAAACACTCCATCATAATTATTTCTAAATAGAACATCATTAATAAGTTGATAAGGGGCTGATTTCAGCCTTAATGCTCTACGTTTTTTGGGATCTAGGGTTTCAAGAGCAATCCCATTATGAAGAAAGAATCTAATGTGATCATACCATTCAGATGCCTCAGTTTCAAGTGCATTAACAAAACCTGTAGGCCTAGCTTCTTCCTATTCCAAATCAGCTTGCTAATTTTCAGGTTCGTTTGACTGGGCGGTGAGATGACACAAACCTTGTCCTCTGACAATCTTCGCAGGCTTAATCTCCAAATCATATTCTTGAAGGGCGTTCATCCAGTGAGCTCTCTTTTCCCCCAACTCTTTTTGGACGAGGATATTGCGAATTGCTGCATAAGGGACAATCACCTTAGTCATGGACTTCAAAAGATAAGGCCTTTAATGTTTTACTCATTTGTATATTGTGTAGGCATGCTTGTCAACCTGGGAGTAATTGAGTTCAGCCCCTTTAAATGTCGAACTCACGAAAGAAATG
This sequence comes from Pseudotsuga menziesii, assembly GCA_001517045.1. Lineage (NCBI taxonomy): Eukaryota > Viridiplantae > Streptophyta > Pinopsida > Pinales > Pinaceae > Pseudotsuga > Pseudotsuga menziesii. The sequence goes on along the minus strand of LPNX010817057.1, from coordinate 132,055 downwards.
GGGATTTCGATGTCTTCGTGATTTTTGTGCATGAGGACAGCAGCGTAAGAAAATTTAGTAGTGAATGTATACAATATAAAATATTTATTTAAATCCAAGGACTTGAGAGCAGGTGCTTCTGCTATGGTTTTCTGAATTTCAGTAAATGCATTTTTCTGTTCTTTGGACCACTTAAATGGTACATCTTTTTTTACCAAAAACTGCAGCTGTAGGAGTTTAACTACTTAAGTAAAATTAGGAACAAATATTCGAATAAAATTAATCTTACCCAAAAATGACTGCATTTCCTTACGGGATTTAGGAAGGACGATCTTGGAGATTTCTTCGATGCGTTCAGGATCAATGATCATACCTTCTTTTGAAACTATGAAACCCAACAACTTACCTTCTATTACCGCAAAGATGGACTTCTTGGGATTGAGGGAGATGCCGAATTTTCTGCACCTTTCGAATACATTTTTTAGCACAAAAAAATGATCCTATCATATTTTAGAGTAAATGGTAACATCATCCAGGTACACAACAACATAATTGTGGATAAAACCCCTAAAAGCTATGTCCATATCTCTCTGGAATGTGGCTCCTGCGTTTATTAGTCCAAACGGCATTCATCTATATGCGAATGTTCCCCAAGGGGTCCTGAAAGCAGTTTTCATTTGATCGTTGAGTGCAACTAAGACTTGGTTGTAACCAAAAAAAACCGTCTAGCAGCGAAAACATCTCTGATTCGGCTACCCTTTGTAGGATCTTCTCCATTGGACAAACATGATAGTTTTCTTTTTCAGAGGCTCAGTTCAGGTTCCTGAAGTCTACGCAGAGTCTGATTTCCCCATTATTTTTACGAACAGTGACCAAGTTAGCTATTCATTGTGTATGTCAGATGGGAAATATGATCCTAGTCAATAGCATCTTGTTTAGTTCTTTCTTAACACAAGGCTCTAGATAGGGGTGCATTTTCCTCAATTTATACTGAGAGGGTTTTACATTAGGTTTCATGGGGATGTTATGATACATGATGGTACTATCAAATTTCCTGAGTTCATCGTATGTCTAGGAAAAAACATCTTTATATTCCCTGCAGAGTTTGATAAAACTTCTTCTTTCATCATGGGAACATTATATTCCAAGATTGATAAATCGGGGTTCATGATCTATTCCTAAATTAACAGGGGTGTGATTTAAGGTCGAGCTTTGAGTCTTGCAATCGATGGTTTGTCTAAATTTATCTTGTAAATCATATAAATTCTCCATACTAATGAAATATTTGGGGCTGATGTTAGTAGGATCATATAGAGACTTCTCATGATCGGCTTCATCAATGGCCATACCCTCAAAGGTATTTTGGTCTGACAGAAAGTCAAGTATTTGATGATCATCATCAAACACCTTCCAATGTGTGACATTGTCGGGTATTGATGGTCTGTACATCAATTTGATAGAGAAGGTTTGTGGAGACAAGCCTTCAGGAGGGATCAGTCTAGATGTAATGTTTGCTAGAAGATCTACGTCAAATTTCTGGGATCTAGGAACATATCTAATATTAAATGCTGAGAAAGAACTGGTCATTTCCCTGATTAATCTTTGATAATTAACTAGGCATGGAGATAGATAGTGTATCTGATTCCGTACCTGTTTCACAACTATTTTGGAGTCTCCCACACATTCAATTTCTTTAGCTCCCATATCGATAGCTTTCTTGAGTCCTTGGACTAAATCCTCGTACTCAGCCACGTTATTGGTACATTCAAATTCCAACCTGCATGCAATCATGGTTTTGATCCCTTGAGGGTCAATAAGTACACATCCTGCGCCTGATCCTTCCTTTGACCTGGAGCCATCAAAAAACAAGGTCCAAACTATAGGGTGAATTCTGAATTGGGTATTTACATTATATACATTATGAACAACAGTGCTAGAGAACGAAATAGATGTAAGATGAGTTACCTGAGAGTGTTTATGCTCATTCTCTATTGGTGATGCATTAGTAGGTAAGTCTCCAAAGAAAGTGTCAAATGTGAAATGTTCAATTTGATTGTTGAAGAAGGAGACAGATTCGTTGGAACCATCGAGATTAGTTACAGTTTGTTTCATGAAAGGTTCTTTGTCAACTTTGAGCTTATTAGGATTCTCGTTAAGAAGAAACCTCAAGTGAGACCAATTAGTAGCAAAGTAGCCTTTAAGTTTATCTGACCAATCCAGACTCGGCCACATACCATAGGTCTCTAGAATAGCCGCAATCACAATACCTATGATTTGATGAATCCGAGGATCTGCAGACATTCTGAGAAGAAAATTTCTCAGCCTGCCTACCACTTTAAGCTTAGATCTATCTAATTGCACAATCTGAATAGGACATTTTTTCCTAGGTGGCATTAAGTTTCTTGCACACAGAAAGGGGCATAACATTGAATGAAGCACCTGAGTCTACCATACAGTTATGCACGTTCTTGTTAAAGATTTCAAAGGTAAGTAAAAAGGGAGGAGTGCCCTTGCTTCCTGGATTTTGATGGTTTGGATGGGGAGTGGAGTCAAAATTATTATTCTGAGCTTCTATGGGTTGCTTTATGATCATGATTTTGGGTAAGGAATCCCTTATGGAAGGGATTTTGAGAAGGTCGAATAAAGATATGTTTGCTTTGACTCTCTTAATATCCTTGGCCAAGTTGTATTCTGGCTCATGAATGAGGGTGTCCTTCTGAGTTTGAGATTTACCTTTGCTAGGGGTCTATGTCAGAGGAGATGACTTCTGGGGAGGTGGCCCTTTAGACCTGGTATTGTGTGTGTGTTGGAGATTAAAAACTGTATCATTTTTCTTCTTCTTCTTCTTCTTCTGAAAAGAAGCTCACAGAGCTGACCTGTTGGTCATCCTCCTCTTCCTCTTGGGGAGGTTGTGATTCTTGGGTGGACTAATCTTTAGAGGTTTCCAGGATATCTAATCTTCCTGTAGCTAAGGCTTTCAAGACAGAGAAGATCTCTTCTGAGGTGAAACCCTCGCTAGGATTTGGAGGTGGTGCATTCTGAGGAGGTTGATTGGCCTCCTAAAAGGTGCCCTATTGAATCCTCTATTATTTGATTGATTTTCATTATTTGTCTTCTTGAGATCTACCATCTTGTTAGACATCCTTTCAAGGATATTCTTCACTTCGCTCATATTGAATGGATCTTAGTTGGTAGGAGCAGGTTTAAGGAAACTGTCCCTTTCCTATGTGAGGTAGATTCTTGTTCGGATGTAGAGTTAGGGTTTTCTTTGAGATAGAACATGTCTCTTTCGACATGAATGGCTTCAGAGAAAGAATCTTGCAAGGATTCTTTACGGGCCCTTTTTACCCACATGGCTATTTGGGTTGGGAGACGCTCAATATAGAAAGCTACCACTAATTCCTTAATAGGAAGTACTGTATTCGGGATCCTATTCTTTAAATATGAAAACCAGTGATTGTAGTCTTTGAATATTTATTTACCCTTAGTTTTCATGGAAGAGAGCTCTATCACTAATTCTTCTGGGGTTTTTTCATCCCCAAACTTTTATGTAAAGAGTTCGGAAAACACATCCCATGATGGGATGGAGCTATCTTCTAAGGAAAAGTACTAGGTAGAATCCTTTCCCTCAAATGTGTAAGGGAACAGTATACAAACCACATATTCATGGCTAACATTTCTAAGTCTAATGGCTTGCATGAAGGATTTTATGTGGTCTTCCACAAGAATCTTATCATCTGGATTAAATTTTGGAAGCCACTTCTTGGGATTTTTAGGTATTTCGTGTTGATCATCTAAAACGGATACGGCATCCCCATCTAACCATTTCCTGTTAGGGCATTCGTCATCCATTAGGATAGATTCTACTGAGGAGTCTGAAGATTCAAAATCTGGCAATTCATCTGATGAAGATGAATAAGAGGGAGGATACAGGGGGTGGCCCTCCCGCTCGGATGTTATGTCGAGGAGTTGCTGACTCCGAAAAAAAGGAACCTAGATCTAACCCAGGAGTGGATGGCTCACTAAAAAGGTCATGATGTCTTTCAGTGTTTTGATCACCTGGGCTTGGGCTGTCTTGATTACTAAGCTAAGGTAAATCACGAGTAGGATTATCTTTAGCGAATTTTCTTCTAAACTCGGCAATGTTGTGGGAATTACCCTTCAACAGCTGTTCAACTATGATGGGCCCTAGGATTGGCGATATGAGAATGTATGTGTCTGACGGGGTAGCTTGTTCTTGTTCAGGGGTAACTGGAACAGTGTCTGAAACTTGAACTACTTGTTCCCCTGAGGGATACGTGCTAGCGCGACTATGAGTAATGATTGGATCTCTTGCTGGAGGAGGTGTATGATTATTTCGTTTAGGCATGATGTGGTGTCCCTCCTTGTAGTGCTATTTGTTGAAGCACCAACTGTGTATGTGGATGATAAGGGTGTTTAGGGCTTACAACAAATGGAGAAAACCCAGCCAAAGGCTTCAAACAATCCCATGCAGGTGTTTTTCTATCCTCAAACTATTTTGTATGGTAATCCCCCATGGATACTTATGTAGCATCCACTGGCTAATCGATGGATTTGATCCAGAGTGGATATGTTTTCCAGAATGGAAAACAAAGAGTTGAGAAAAAGAAAAGGCAACTTAAACCTAACTAGGAAGAAGAAACTAATCTAAATCTAAACTACTTCAAAAGTTGTTGAATGATTGACAGGTCGTCTTGAGCTGTGTAAAGAATAGACAATTCATCATATTGATAGAAATGTAAATAGAATGAGACTGTACTTACTGAGATTAAAAATTATTTAATGAAAATTAAATAACAGTAAGTCAGAATTAAACCATTCAAGGTAGCCTGCAAGCGCTCAAGTCAGTTGAAAATGCAACTTATAAGCTATAAAACTCTTACTGCTGAAAGATTTGTAGAAATAGATAAAGACAGTTCATAAAAGAAATTTCATGAAGTTTTATCAATGTATTAATAGTTAACAAAGATAAATCAGAGTTAAATAAACACATTAACCAATTGCAAATGAAACACAGTACTATCTGATCATTTGGAATAAGAAAACTGAAATTGTCAAAGAAATTTGATAGATCAAGTACAAAAGATAAGAATTGCAACACTGTATTATATTCGGAATTTATCTGTAACAAATTACATAAAATACCTTAGCAAAAGCTGAATTGTTGTTCAATCCCTTGTATCAGTCTCCCTTCTAAAATTCAAAAGTTCCAAATACCTTGAACCATTGGTGATCATTTAATTAAATAATTATTACAAACAATAGAATTCCCCCCTAAAGGGGATCCAAAAACTAAACAAGGCGAATATCCTAGGAAATCTTTCCAGACTCTCCAAATTCATAGTAGCTCCTCGATATCAAGATAAGTGGTTGATTATATTCCTAATTGAGCATTACATTTATAATCCTCAACCTAATTCTTAGCCAACTTATGCCAAATTCAGATGTAGACATGGATCTTGCTTTGCACTGCGAATGGTTGTTGGATTAACTACTCCACATCGTGTATGCAAATGTGGTCCAATTCCTTAATTTTCTCCTCCTAGTCATCCCTTCATTTCTCAACCTCCTCGATCATCATTCCATGTGGACATGCCTTCTCGATAGGAAAGGATAAGCCAGTCATGATATGATCAACTACATACCACCTTCTACTGCAAATAGCATGAGCTTTCTTTATGGAATCAACCACGGTATCATCCAAGTATTCCCAAGCTCTCAGAATATTTCTAGCTCTTTTAAACTGAAAAGGGGTGAGAAGAGTGATATTATCAGGCCTCTCTTTCATGTACCTCTGCCAATCAATGACTTCATCATAAGCTTTTGAGGCTTGCTGTATTTTATCAATTAGGTCCTCCAAAACCACAGACATCTTGTCAAACATTGTATGAGTTTCAAATATAAAAGCAAGAGTTCCAAAAAAACTCACATACCAAATCAAAATGTTCCCTGTTAGTTTTGATAGCAATCTCCTTAAACTCTTCTTGGGAAAACCTGGAAAATGAAGATGAAGCTGCACTTGTAGTTGGATCTTCATTGTTCCTATCTAATGCTACAACCCTTTGCGCTAGAGTAGAATTATCATTCTTTTCTCTTTTCAAATCTACACTGAGAGTAGCATTCTTCAGTTGGAGTTCATCCTGTTTGTCCTCATGTTGTTTCTTCAGTTGTTCTAGTGCTTCTTTCAAACTAGTAATTTCTACCGTTTGTTTATCAAACTCTCTATTTAGAGATTTGACAGCATCCATATTTGCACATGTGAAAACTCCTAGAATAGAAGCTACATCTGTAGCATAGACTCGTGGATCACTCGATTGTGGTGTCCAAAAAAATTCATTCACCATTGACATATCCATATCATTCTGATCTCTGCCCCTCTTCTTTCCTCATCTTACCACATATTTCTCATCTTTACTATATTGATATTCACCCAAAGATACCACAAAGTCTTCATTAAACTCATCTCTAACCTCATCAATAGGAGGTATGCTTAGGCCTATGGATATCAAATATGAATTTTGAGTTGTGGTTTGAGAGGGAATAGCCATAGTGATATGATAGGTGGTAGGGAAAGAAGTAACATTCTAAATAAGAGTCACATCAGGGGCTGAAGAAATGTCTTGAACAGAAGATTCCATGGAAGGAAATTGCATAGTAGTAGCCTTAAGAAATGATGATGGTCATACTGTTGCAATTTTTTAGACATAGGGAGTAGGTTCAACCCTAGGAATGGCTATGATTGGCTTGGGAAAACAAGTGGCATTACGGTAGAGCTCTGTCATAAAAAGTGTCACAACAGAACCATCAGAAAATGATGACAAAGCCATTATTGTAGAAATAAGTATTGCAAAAGAAGAGGGAGAATACTGACTTAAAGGTTGAGATTGAGGAAGAGAGGATGAAGGATTACCATTGCTACCATTGGTGAGATTTTGAAAATTAGTATTAGCCTCAATAGTAATAGGAACAGGAGAAATTATGTCATCCTCTTCCTCTAAATGAGTCAAGTCAGTGGTAGAGGCAGGAGCAGATGAGATTAAAGATTGTATCCATTTGAGAGGCTCTCGTTCGATCTATGCTAGTATATATTGAATATTATCATTCACAGTAGTCACTTAAGCATCTTCAATTGGGTGTGAGGTTGTAACTTCCTGAGTATTTAGTGCTGAAGTCAATTTGTCCAGCCTCTACTTTATCTTCTTTGAAGTCTGCAAATAATATCTAACCTCCTGATCCAAAGATACCAGGGGATTTTCTCCCATGGGATATTTCCCTTTATCCAAGTCTGATTTGGTTCCCACAGATGCAGTTTTGGATGCAAAAACTTCTTTTGTTGCAGCTCGGGCTTCTCTTTCTTCCTTGTCTTTTTCCATCCTTTCAAGGATGTCCAACTCCATAGATCTGTAATGTTTTACCAAGTCTCTGATATCGTTCTAATACTATAGGATATGGATTTTCTCTTCTTTTCTCTTATCCCTTGCCATGTGTTTATGCTAGAAATTGTTCCCAGACTACAAGAGAACAAGCCAATATAATCTCAAAAATTTCAATAAAACAAAATAGGGATTTTAGGGTTTTTTGGTTGAGAAGTTTGATGACAAGAGGGAATGCATTCATAAATCCAAATAAACACTAAATAATAAGCATAGAAAAACTGAGATGCATAACATAATAACCATTATCCAACAGAAAACAACACTGAGTTTCATCCACAAATGGAAAGCACTACAAGTATAAAAACTTTAAACCAGCAATGAAATTACCAACTGAGTAGGTAAAAAAAGCTATAAATGAAGCCAAATAAAAAACTGAAGGGTAAATAGAGCATATATTTCATAATTAGTCTTTAAAATACACATAAGAGTCATTTACTTAGCTTATGAACAAGTCTGAAGACCTACTCTTTCCAGCCAAAAAAATTGAACAATCATTCCTCTTTGTGACATACATTAATACTATCCTTCAAAATTGGTTAAGGACTAAACCCTAATTGCTTTTCAGCCTACTCATCGAAATAGTTTTATCTAAATAATAATTAAAAAAATGAAATAACCTTCAAAACATAACTAATAACTAATTGTGTTAACAAGTTTTAAAGATCTTTAGCTGCTTCAGCTAACAAGGCTATCCCTTATAGGGCTTGGGATTTTCTTCTGGCCTTTAGTTGATCTGCTTCCATATCTGCCATCTTTCTAGTGAGTTCTTCATTTTTCTGATGTAGATATTTGATGGTTTGTTTCAACATTGTAAATTGACCTTCTGTATTCCTCTTCCTTTTCAATGCCTCTCTTGAAACTGCAATCAGCTCCTGATAGTGGCTATTCACCTCATCTAGATCCTCTCTGAGTCTTCTATTTTCCGTGACCAAGCCATCATTTGTCTCCTGCATATATTCTACTTGATATTTATATTGTTTTACACTTCTCTGTAAATTCTCTTTTTCTAAATCAAAGGCTTTATTTACTGTTGTGCTTTGCATCTCATTTGGAATCCATGGAATGCTTAATCTCTTATAAATTTCTTCATCTTCTGGAAACAATTATGTAGGAGTTTTAGGAAAACTTAGGTTTTCTTCAGTCTCAGCTTCACATGGAACATTTTCCTCAACCATCGCCTTCTTTTCTGAGTGAGAAGACTTTATCTCACCTTCTTGTTGTTCCTGCAACATTTGACTTCGTACCTCTAGAAATATATCAGACAATTTAGTCTCAGTAAGGACAGACTCTCTTTCTGATTCCATTGAAATTTTACCTTTACTGTCACCCTTATCAACATTCAATTTTTCATCAAATGAGGAATCATCTATCACTGTTACTCTTTCTTTGTTCAATTTAGGGTTGAGCAATTTCTTCATATTCAGCCTGAGCTTGTTTCTAGGTCTATTTTTTGGTCTCCACATAAGACCAAGTTCCCCTAACATTTTGAAAGTTTTTCCCTAATGGGTAACTAAGGCAAATTCAACAACTTTTAGTTTCTTTATCTTTGGTACTGCTACCTCATCATCCTGGCTGTGAAATTCTTTTTTAGTACAAACCCTAGTTGCATCAATAATAGGGACTCTATCTTCCTCAAACAGGCATTTCTCATCTTCAAACAGAACTGTGATTGGACTTTGTCTTTGAACTTCAATATCTTCTTTCTCATCTGAAATTTTCTCTGTAGGTACAATATTTTCAACAACTATTGTCTTTCCCGGTACCTCATTTTCAACAAGCTCGATCTCCTTATTATCATACTGTAAATCTTTGCTCTCAATGTCATTGAGGTGCTGTTTAGATTCAAAATCTTCATTTGCATGATCTGAAACTTCCTCAAATTTAATCTTGTCTTCATCTTTGACCTTTACCTTTTTCCTAAGCTTTCTAATCAAGGTCTGTCCTTTACCAACTTGTCTTCTGTGAGACTGTCCCTCTTGACCATTTTGAAAACCTGACCAGAAAAGGAAATACTCCCAAGTCTTTCCCCTACTCTGCAAAATAGTGTTTATAATGAGTTTGATAAGCCCATGGTGGAAAATGGACTGTTTAGTATGATTTTGGTGCTCTTTAATTCTGCAAGACATCTTCTATAGGCTCTTTAGAAAGAACAAGGGCAAGTTCATCTTGGACTCATTGTTGAGGTGCTAAAGAAATCTGAAGTGGTATTTAAAAACGAAGCCATATCTGCCTTCACAGGTGATATAACTCTATAAAAATTTAATGGGTTCTATCCATTCAGGCTTGAAGTTATGAATAGGTACACCACTACCCCAACCTACAATTACACCAAGCAGTAAGTACTTTTGTGCATTGAAGGTGAATGGCACCTTCTTAAACCATAATTCTCCCTCATTCTTGATGCCTGTTGCCTCAGCTACCAACTCCTTTGTCAATTTGAATTGCAAAGTATCAAAAGACACAGTGTCTTTATCATAGCACTGAGCAAACTTATGGGAGACTTCTGCATGATATCCATCAATATTTTTGAAAAATGTCAACCATCCTGCATTTGCAAATAGCTCTGCACATTCTGGAAATTTATCTATCCAACTTAGGTCAGTGGGCTCAGCTCTATTTGTTTTTCCACTTTTCTTCATTTTCACTATGGTTTATAGCACCTATCAATTATTCCACAGTCTATTTATCTTCAAATCATCATAGTCTGTCCTATCACACAGTTCAGGAAATCTTCTGTACCAAATTTGCAACAGTTTGACCTAATCATAAAATTCAGGGACCTACAACAGTTCTACTCTTAAGTTTACTATTTTAAACAATGAATACTTTGATGTATTTGTTAATATTTCATCATTCATAGTCTATTAGGTGAGCAAACTCATATCTTTCCTTCAAATTTTGACATTATGGATTTTATCAAAAAACCCCAAATTAAACAAACCCTAGCAAATGGCATGTGGGGTACCTGCTCAAAAGATCAATACAAGCGCTAGAATGCGATCTCTTCAAGGGTTAGGTGTCAAATTTCACATTCTAGCTATCTTTAACTATCCAGATCACTTCAAAATGTCACTACTAGAAAGCCCTAAATCCTCATTTAGTTGTAAAAACTCTGATTTCTCAGCAGTATGTTCTCACCATGACTTTCAATACCTTCGTATCCTTTAGATCAAGAACATATTCCTGAAAACTCTACCTCGTTCAACTTGCTATCATCATTCATCCTGCGCTGCATGCAGTCGCCACGATCTACTTCACATGATGATCCTCCACCTGTTTCAATGATAGACTATGCAATACATGTATCAAAGGTAACAAATGATGTGATTAACACCTCAGGGACATGACACCCAGAAAAACCGGACTGAAAAATGATGATTTTGGCAATCATGACTTTCTTGTAGCGCTCTAGTGTATTAATTCCCCTCTTGCGCTACAAGAAATTCCAAACACATAATTTTACATCATTAAGTCGCTAATAAGGTTTAAGACTTGGTTTATATGCTTAATCTCGACCTTACTGTCATTTATGAAACCATTTAATCCATATATACCTTGTTGAACCCTTCAAGAATGAACTCTAAGCAAAATTTATAAAAGCAGGCTTAAAATCAGAAAAATCAAAATGATGAAAACTTAAAGCTTGAACTCAAAATTAACCTTTATAAACAAAATTTCCTAGAAGCAAAAATACTAGCAAGGTTCAAAAATATAAATAAAAGCATAAAACTAAGGAAGACAAAATCATGACCTAACACCATGACTTCAGAAAATGTATCTACTCCCTGATAAATGAAATCATCCAGAGTTTCCTCATGAACATAACATGTTTTGAAATGGTTCTGCCTTAGGTGTAAATTGATAATCCCTTTAGGATCGTGTTTTGATCCAGATGGAGATCGGTGGCCACCCACCTATTCCACTGGCTCAAAACATTTGTCCATTGTGGCAGTTTCCTAGTTATTTTTCGGCAGTTTTGCGAGTCTTAAACTTATGGGGCCGTTTTGAGGCCTTAAACGATGTTTTTTGGAGATTCGGGGCCAAATGGTTGCTATCAACATGCATTTGGTTCACCAAAAGTTGAAAATCTTAGAACGAACTTTCCAACGAGTTCTCGAACGCCCAAATCGGAGATCATATGCAAAAGTTATGACCCCGGGAAGTTGACTGTTCAACTTACCACCGTGGGGCCGCAAACTTTATGACGGTTCCTCTTCTAGGGTTATGTTTTGGGATTTTTGGGGTTCTCACCTCCTTTTTTATTATAAATAGGCCCCTTTGGCCTCATTTTGTATTCAGCTTGGCACGAATGAGCGTAGCGGCCACATCTCTTCTCAGAGATAGCTACCACCATTCTAGCAATTGTATTACAGTCTGTTCTATTTCCGCCATTTAATAGAATATGTTTTTACTGTATCACTGTTATCTTTGCAAAATGTCTGTTATTATGACTCTGTATATGTTCTTTCATTTCGTTCGCACATAAATCCGGATCAGTGGTATCAGAGCAATCTGCTCTTTGATTGTTTCTCGGTGCATGTCCCCGACGAGGTCCGAGTACAGAGATTTTGGTCTCGAACTATTCTTGCTCGATCATTCTCACCGTCCCAAACGACCTCCCATGGCGGAAGAAAAGAGAGACTACGGAGCAGGAGATCCTATCAAGTCGCTGCTCGAGGAATCCCTCGAGCGACAGAGGAACGAGATGATGGACAGTTTCACCCAAATCCTTCAGCGAATGCTGGCAATGGCAAGTGCATCTTCAACAAGCAGCCGATTCGGGGATGCAACTCCCTTCAAGGTACAAGTTAACTTTGATATTCCTTTATTTGAAGGCAATATTGATGCAGATGCCTTGGATAATTGGTTGAATGTTCTAGAAGGGTATTTCTCTGTCCACAATTTTTCCGACAGAGAAAAGATCACCTTTGCGCTCCTTAAGGCAGTCCCCCATGTCCAAAATTGGTGGGGTACTTATTGTGAGAAAAACTTATCAGACGAGTCTGAAATGTTTGAAACAATTCCCACTTGGGCCTCTTTCATAGATGCCGTCAAAGAACAGTATTACCCTGTGGGAAACTATGATGACCAGTACACAAAATGGACCATTCTGCGTCAAGAAAGGGACTAGAAGGTGTCAGAGTACACCAACAAATTTCATACTCTGCAAACAAAGCTGAGTATCAAAGACTCCGAGCGGCACCTAATCCTAAAATATCGCAGTGGTCTACATCGGTACATCCGAACTGAGATGGACTTCCTCGACATCTCTTCACTTGGATCCGCCTATCGGTATGCTGTCAAAATCGAGGAGAAATTTTGACAAAAGAACAAGCGAGACTCTGGACCTGTGAATCCACCGCAAAAGTAAGGCAAGGGAAACCCTGGCCTGCAGAACACAACAAAATAAAACGACAACCAGTCCCCGCCACCAGCTAAGAAGGGAGATCGAAAGACAAGGAAGGACACTGGTAAGTGGTACGAATTTCATAAAAGCCCTTGGCACAACACTGATGAATGTCGCTCAAAGCAGTCATTAGTGGTCGAGATCAAATCTTCAGAATCAGATCTTGATTCTGATTCTGAACCCAATGCCACAGCCGCAGATAATGGGAAGCAGATCATTGATGCAGACCCCACTGCCACTATTGCTACTGCACAGATTCAACTAGAGGATCTTGAATATTTAGAGGTAGAGGAGCACCTATTCCACTCACAGATGTGGGTGAAGGGAACGCCTCTACATTTTGTTGTTGATAATGGCAGCCAAAAGAACCTGATCTCAACAGAAGTCATCAAGGGATTGGAGCTTCCGACAACACCACACCCGCAACCTTACAAAATCGGTTGGCTAAGCCAAGGATGCGGTATCCGCATTACTCAGCAATGCCTCCTACCATATGGAATCAACCCTTTCCAAGATGAGGTACTGTGTGATGTGGCCCCACTTGAAGTCTGTGATGTTCTTTTAGGACAACCATATATGTGGAAGCGTCATGTTGTATATGAGTCACGACCTCGCAGTGTCATTGTCACTTTGGGAGGAAAACTCTACCGGATCCCAGAGAAAGTTGCACCTACTACAGTCTCGCAGGGTAGGAAGATAAGCTCCCACATCAGAAAATTATTCCTCTTCACAATTGCGTCTGAAGGAGAACATAAGATCACAAAGACCTCCACACCCTCTGCACAGGGTGTCTCTGCTCATCAGACACAAGAAGAAAACACATCCATTGTTTCCTCATCTATCCGAATACCTCTACAATGCAAGGCCACGCATTCAAGGTGCTCATCCAGAAACAAACCATCCAGGCAACAATTACAACCCTCTCGGGGTGCCAAAGAAAAGCAGCCTCTTCACTTCAACAAATGTCGCACCAAGAGATCAACTCAACACACAGTTCGAGATATGATACGGGATTCGACGCAATGGAGACCATTGCTTCCTAAGGAGGGAGGATTGATCCAGATGGAGATCGGTGGCCACCCACCTATTCCACTGGCTCAAAACATTTGTCCATTGTGGCAGTTTCCTAGTTATTTTTCGGCAGTTTTGCGAGTCCTAAACTTCCGGGGCCGTTTTGAGGCATTCAACGACATTTTTTGGAGATTCGGGACCAAATTGTTGCCATCAACATGCATTTACTTCACCAAAATTTTTAAATCTTAGAACGACCTTTCCAACGAGTTCTCGAACGCCCAAATTGGAGATTGTATGCAAAAGTTATGACCTCGGGAAGTTGACTGTTCAACTTACCACCGTGGGGCCGCAAACTTTATGACGGTTCCTCTTCTAGGGTTACGTTTTGGGATTTTTGGGGTTCTAACCTCCTTTTTTATTATAAATAGGCCCCTTTGGCCTCATTTTGCATTCATCTTGGCACGAATGAGCGTAGCGGCCACATCTCTTCTCAGAGATAGCTACCACAATTCTAGCAATTGTATTACAGTCTGTTCTATTTCCGCCATTTAATAGAATATGTTTTTACTGTATCTCTGTTATCTTTGCAAAATGTCTGTTATTATGACTCTGTATATGTTCTTTCATTTCATTCACACATAAATCCCGATCAGTGGTATCAGAGCAATCTGCTCTTTGATTGTTTCTTGGCGCATGTCCCCGACGAGGTCCGAGTACAGATATTTTGGTCTCAAACTATTCTCGCTCA
>LPNX010817057.1:96482-117323 GCA_001517045.1 Pseudotsuga menziesii | reverse complement strand
CCATTCTGCGTCAAGAAAGGGACCAGACGGTGTCGTAGTACACCAACAAATTTCATACTCTGCGGACAAAGCTGAGTATCAAAGACTCCGAGCGGCACCTAATGCTAAAATATCGCAGTGGTCTACATCGGTACATCCTAACTGAGATGGACTTCCTCGACATCTCTTCACTTGGATCCGCCTATCGGTATGCTGTCAAAATCGAGGAGAAATTTCGACAAAAGAACAAGCGAGACTCTGGACTTGTGAATCCACCGCAGAAGCAAGGCAAGGGAAACCCTGTCCCGCAGAACACAACAAAAGAAAACGACAACCAGTCCCCGCCACCAGCTAAGAAGGGAGATCGAAAGACAAGGAAGGACACTGGTAAGTGGTGCGAATTTTATAAAAGCCCTTGGCACAACACTGATGAATGTCGCTCAAAGCAGTCATTAGTGGCCAATATCAAATCTTCAGAATCAGATCTTGATTCTAATTCTGAACCCAATGCCACAACCGCAGACAATGGGAAGCAGATCATTGATGCAGACCCCACTGCCACTGTTGCTACTGCACAGATTCAACTAGAGGATCCTGAATATTCAGAGGCAAAGGAGTGCCTATTCCACTCGCAGATGTGGGTGAAGGGAACGCCTCTACATTTTGTTGTTGACAATGGCAGCCAAAAGAACCTGATCTCAGCAGAAATCGTCAAGATATTGGAGCTTCCGACAACACCACACCCGCAACCTTACAAAATCGGTTGGCTAAGCCAAGGATGCGGTATCTGCATTACTCAGCAATGCCTCCTACCATATGGCATCAAGCCTTTCCAAGACGAGGTACTGTGTGATGTGGCCCCACTTGAAGTCTGTGATGTTCTTTTAGGACAACCATATATGTGGAAGCATCATGCTGTATATGAGTCATGACCTCGCAGTGTCATTGTCACTTTGGGAGGACAACTCTACCGGATCCCAGAGACAGTTGCACCTACTACAGTCTCGCAGGGTAGGAAGATAAGTTCCCACATCAGAAAATTATTCCTCTTCACAATTGCATCTGAAGGAGAACATAAGATCACAGAGACCTCCACACCCTCTGCACAGGGTGTCTCTGCTCATCAGACACAAGAAGAAAACAGAGCCATTGTTTCCTCATCTATCTGAGTACCTCTACAATGCCAGGCCATGCATTCAAGGTGCTCATCCAGACAACAATTACAACCCTCTCGGGGTGCCAAAGAAAAGCAGCCTCTTCACTTCAACAAATGTCGCACCAGGAGATCAACTCAACACACAGTTCGAGATATGATACGGGATTCGACGCAATGGAGACCATTGCTTCCTAAGGAGGGAGGATTGATCCAGATGGAGATCGGTGGCCACCCACCTATTCCATTGGCTCAAAACATTTGTCCATTGTGGTAGTTTCCTAGTTATTTTTCGGCAGTTTTGCGAGTCCTAAACTTCTGGGGCCGTTTTGAGGCCTTAAACGACATTTTTTGGAGATTCGGGGCCAAATGGTTGCTATTAGCATGCATTTGGCCGACCAAAAGTTGTAAATCTTTGAACGAACTTTCCAACGAGTTCTCGAACGCCCAAATCGGAGATTGTATGCAAAAGTTATGACCCCGGGAAGTTGACTGTTCAACTTACCACCATGGGGCCGCAAACTTTATGACAGTTCCTCTTCTAGGGTTACGTTTTGGGATTTTTGGGGTTCTCACCTCCTTTTTTATTATAAATAGGCCCCTTTGGCCTCATTTTGTATTCAGCTTGGCACGAATGAGCATAGCGGCCACATCTCTTCTCAGAGATAGCTACCACCATTCTAGCAATTGTATTACAGTCTGTTCTATTTCCACCATTTAATAGAATATGTTTTTACTGTATCTCTGTTATCTTTGCAAAATGTCTGTTATTATGACTCTGTATATGTTCTTTCATTTCGTTCGCACATAAATCCGAATCATGTTTCCTTTTTCTTGAAAAACCAAGTTTAAGTGACATGATATGGTCACTTAGATCCGATGCCCAACTAGAAGAGGGAACGCTCAAGGATCCAAGTGTAATAGGAAACTTGGGCCAAACTTTTCTCTTTGGGGCAGCACATTTCTTGTAGATTCCCTCTGTAACTGTCTGAAATGAGATCTCTTCTATGACCAACATGTCAGGAAAGACCTTAGGCAACATGTGATCTACATTGCTATCATAAACCTTGTTGTAAGTGAAATATTCACCCACATACTAGTATCCCATAGTGGCTATGAGAGCTTTTGCTTCCGGTGAGAATGCAGGGGATTCTTTGTTGAAAATAAGAAAATACATCCTGCCAAGAAAAATTTCACATATATCATAGAATCATAGAATCGAGTCACATAGTTACTATCCCATAGCTCATAATGGAAAATGTGTACAGGCGGGTCCAAAAATTCCCAACTCCATCCCAAATTAGGGTAACGAAAATCAGCATAGAAGATGTCCACAATGAAGGTGGTGGGATAAAAATTGGGATTTTTCTTAGCAGTGGCTTTCTTGAACTCTTGAATAGCATTTTTAAGTTCCAGTGACAGAATTGAGTCCCAAGGGAAAGATTCACTAATGGTAATAATGTTATGAGTGATGGGAACCCATTCCTCTTTTAAGAAAGAACAGTTGGCAAGGCCATAAAGCCTGCACAACATTACTGCTAACATGGAGTAAGGCTCTTTAAAACACTTGACATGGTATTATGTGTCTTTCCTCTTGGAAAACTTATGGGGTTCCGTCATCTAGGATTTTAGCATCTGGTCAAAATTAAATTTGGATTTGGCAGTGTTAACAAAATCTGCACCTAGGAGCTGGGTATAAATTTTAAGAGCATAAATCCTGACAAAGGTTTCTGAGCAGAAATTGGCTAGCTAAGACCCAGCACTTCTATTGAAAGAACGATCTTTCACATTGGTATGTTGAATAATCCATTGCACAACATTGTTATAAGGTAGGATGGTTAGTCTGGAAGCAATCATATGCAGGCCAAAATCTCTAATTCTCTCATAAACAATTTGGTCATTCTGGAAATCTGAGAAGTCATTGTTATCAAAAATTGAGTAAACCTGAGACCAATCTAGATGATAAATTTCAGTTTCTCGGCTACTAGTATCAGAAAAGACACCAAAATTTGGGTCTTTGGTGAACATATCCTTCTGATGGTTTTTACTTGTCGTAATTCTTGGGGTTTTGGATGTATCCATGTGTCATTTTGAATATTTATACCATAAGTTAAAATTGAATTATACAGCAAGCATAGTTAACAATTTGAATTGCAAGAAAGAAACCTAGTAACTAACATGAAACTGGAGTAATCACTGTCAGAGTCACATGGTAAAATTTGGAGGTAAAATCACATAGCAGAGAAAATTATAGCAGTAAAAGATAATAAAAAAAATTGTAAATCAATCCATTATATTATAATTCCTAAGAAATAATACAGACCATCAGATGAGGGTAAAAAGAAAAAGAATGGTCAGGATCAGCTTTGTGGGATGTGGGATAAAAAACAAAATTGCAAGTTTATTATTTGTTCTACAACCCGCATTCTGCAACTTGTAGGTTGCAGGATGCAGAAACGAAAAATGGAAAAAATTTACTCAATTGGCTCCACACCCCGCATTCTGCATCTTGTGGGATGCGGGATGTGAGATGTGGAAATACGCAAACCGAAACGCAAACAAATGATGACCCTGCAACCCGCACTCCACAAGTTGCAGGATGTGGGATGCGGGTTGACTAAAAATAAACACACATAAAAATTCTCCAGCATTCTGCAACTTGCAGGTTGCGGGACAAAAAACGATCCAAACAAAAGCCCATTCTTACTGCGTTAAAAACAAATAAATTAAACATGGATTTTTTGGAAATTTGGCTAAGTTAATGATTCCTAAGAGTCAAGAAATAAAATCGTTAAGGAAACCCTTTAAGATTATGAAGAGTCTTCCCAAGTAATCTTCATACATGTAATTGGGCTCCCATGTCAAAATGATATGGGATCTATTGTTCCTACAATAAGAGCCTAAACACCTCCTTGGGTGCTCAATAACAGCTCTAGCTTAAGGTCCCAACACGTCCTCCAAGTGCTTACCAATGCTCAAGCACTTCCTTTCCAGACATCATAATACCTAGGGGTTATTCTCTTCATGAAGCCCCACTCTCGTGACAATCCCCTTATGGAATGAATGTGTGCGGAAAGAATTCTAACTGGATTGCTTACACCTTGGGCGTCCCCAGTGATGCATACCAGTGCCTGGCAACAATTTTTCCGCCACACCAAAATAATTCTTGGATTTCTGCCCGCTATGTCGGGTCGACCCCATTGACGCTTATCGACGTTATTTTCCACTCCCAACCATTGTTGTGGCTCCATCCTTAACTTCCACCTGCCGTCACACATTGGAAAGGTTTTCCACCTTCATCTGATTTTCTATACTTAGAAAAATTTCACAAGTTTTTCTTCTGTGGTGAAAAAATTTAGCCTCTTCCGGCCACACGCGTTGGCTCGGTTCATGCTTCTCTACCACTTTGTTGGCTCCATTCACCCGACGTCCATCAGCTCCTTTCTCATCTTCCATCTGCCACTATGGCGGCTTCTTCCTTATTTTCCCTCCATAATCATTGTGGCTCAGACTTCCTTTTCTATGCACCGTAATGGAAAGCATTCCTCTTCTCTCCCACTACGAAACTAGCCAAGACTTCCACTGCACGTCAAATAGATTCCATATTTTCTTCTGCCGCATCGGAAGAATTTTTTATTTCCAGGCGTCATTGTGGCTCCTTCATTAAGTTTCATCCACCTTTGCGGAAGCTTTCGGTCTTTCTCCCACTGTGTCAGAGAACTTTAGTGAATTCAGCCAGCATTGAGGCTAGATTTATCTGACTCTTCCTATCATTCCTGCTGCTTCAGCGCATCGGTTCCCTTCAAGCAATGCAGCTGATGTATCAGCTCGGTTCTTGGGAATCCAGCCACCATTGCGGCTCATCTAGGCGATCATAGCTGACAAGCGAGATTTCCCTTCAACACTCAGGCAATTTGGAATTTTCTTTTGCTGGTATTTGCTCAACAGAGATTACCCCACCTCTATTAACTACTTTTCTTTTCCCATAGAGGCCCCATGTTGTAACCTAATGCTATGATACCAAGCTGTCATGCCCCCGACCCTCTAACCGACAAAGAGGATGTGACTGATCTTGCTAATAACTCAGGAAATATTAAGCCCCATGAACATAAGATAAAATATAAGATGCATTGGAAATAAAACATACACAAATGTATAATGCAATATACAGTGGAAGCAATTACATTCATGGCAATACATTTAACATTTTCATAATAATTCATAAACAAATACCATTGAAGATAGATATAACATAGACAAGAGAATACTTATCTTGAAATGATCTTGTCCTGGAACTAGCTACGTCGCTGCAACATTCCACCCAACCATACATCGGCGTGCTCATCAATATCTCAGCAACACTGCCACCCTCGAGATGGCCATGATTCCATGAGGATCTAGGGAACAACACAAACATGCTCACATATATCCAAACTCATACATCGATAGTTAAGCCAACACCCATGTTGGATTTCACAAACTACCAAGGAAACAATCCAATAACATGTGGGTTCCTTGAACTTACTCAGCCAAACAAACAAACAATCACAATAACACACATCCAATCATTTAATAAGTGGATGCTTGGACTTACCCTGCCAAGTAACATTCACACCCAACCAATGTCATACTCACTAATAGATGAGTCCCTTGGACTTACTCAGCCAAGCAAACACAGTCTAAGGTATAGCAGAACTCAGTTAAGCCCTCGTAGTGGGTTTATCGGGCTGTAATTCAGCTAACAAGTAATACACTGCTGGGTTTATCACGATAAACAACCAATCCAGCACTTAGATAAAGGATCATCTAAGAAACACAAGGCCAAACACGACAAGACACAACCAAGACAATAGATGGGTTTATCAGGCTATCAGCCAAGCCATCCTTCTGGTTGGGTTTGTCAGGCTTCTAAGGCAGCGGACAGGATAAGCTGCTAAGCTAGTAGGCTCATCCATAGAGCTAAGGACACCTGCAAAAGACCTATATGGCCTAACAACCCCATGGTCTGCACACCCAACACAAGGAAGTGTCCCCTTCTCTACTCTGCAATGCCTTGGGCTATCACTACCCTTCCAGTGCTCTTCGGGATGTGCAAAGTAGGTTCACCAACCACTCTCATTTTATTGTGTGGTTCTACCCCAGATTTATCAAGAACATTCTACGTCTCTTCCACTCCTAGTCTTGTACACAGTTTAGGCCAAAACAACAAAATATGCACAGCAAGATACACAGATCTGGGTTGAGGAAGACAGGTCAGAAAACAAGATGAATTACCAAGAAGGGTGAAAAGATCCCCCAAACAACAGTTCGATTCCTATGGACATTTTGGCCCTAACGTGGCCAATACAGACTCAACACACCCAAGAAAACATGGCTATGTTCTCCCACTCGCTAGGGAAACCCGAACCAACGAAGTCCCACTACAAAACACATAAACACCCCCCCTAGTAGAGATCCCAACTGCTTGATTATCACAAGACACTTCCCATCCTAGGGAAAATAACACAAACACTTCCCAACAGAGATCCCAATCATTGAATATTCATAAGGCACTTCCCAGTCATGGGAAAACAACATAGGAACTATAAGAGCGTGGATGAATGCACCCATAGAAACTCCAAGGACACAATGAAGAGAAACATGTGGATGCCTCCCGGCATCACACGCACACAGCAAAAAAACATGAAAGGGAAAAAAAAAAAAGCCCACGAGCCACCCTTGCCTAAGGAGGAAACCATCTACGTGAGGAAAAGAATGCCTACCTCCCTGCATGAGGGATTCCAATCATCTCCATCACGTGATGGAAAAACGGTTGACCCCCTCTTAGGCATGCATGTGGTCAAGAGATTTCAGCCCTGCCAGATCTGACGTTTCCCATGCATACATTTCCCCAAGGAAATAACTTCCAAACTAACTCCCTTAGATGACTGGGCATAAAAGATAAAAAGGGTATTTAACCATTTCATGGGTTTTCCCCTAGACATTGGATTTTCCCCCATAGTTTGAAAGCATTAAATTAATCCCCCTCCCTATTCCTTGTGAAACCATGCCCCGGTCTCTTTAACATTGTGGCGCGTAGCTAGTCATGGTATTTTTATTAATTAGCATTTTACATGGTGTCTCAAACATATTGTACCTAGCTAGCACATAAACCATTGGCATCGATTTTAATCTTCGATACATAAGACACTAAATCCATGGTGGGGCCATTGCCTTGAGCTCCACACAATGATTTAATACAACATTTACATCATATGTAATTTAATACCATGGGTTCAAAACCGGGGTGTTACAACCCAAAACCCTTGCCAACAGGCCCCCAACACAATCTTGTGGCTCTCCCTCAAGCCATGCTTGGCTAAACATGGTAAACTCAGTGATGTTGGCTTTGAAATCTGCAAATTGCTGAGTTATTGCTATGACCTAGTCCTTGACCCGTTCCATAATCTCCTGGATCACCTTTACATCATGGTTGACATGGTGCTCAACCATCTTTGCAACAATGTTTGTCTTGCCTTCTTGTGCGGCTTAGAGCATAGAAACTGCTTTCATTGATAGTTGTACTCCTATCTCCTAGAACTCGTCTAAATGTGCACTGCATCACTGATTCCTTTCTCTTGCGCTTTTGACTCGTTGTTGCATCTCCTTCAGTTACAACACCTTGGTGATCTACATCATAAATTGCATTGCTTTGAGCAACATTTTCAAGGTCACCAATTTCCTGTTCGCTTCTTGCAACTATGCATTCACTTCTCTAGTTGTTCATCCTACACTATGTTTCCCCAAACTTGCATAGTGGCATATGTGACTTTCATGGCATCCTTCTATAACTCATCAAGTTGTGTGGCTAGCTCTTCTATCTCATCCTTTCTTACTGCTATCTATTTTGGTGGTGTGGAGGGGTGTATTAAAGCATCCAAAATGTTGGTTTCACTCTGTAGCTACTCAATAGCAACTCCAAGTTTCTTTGCTTTGGCTACCGCATCCAGCTTTGTGATGCTCTCCAAGACATGCTCACAGGAATCTGCTACTGCGACTTCTTCAAGACCTCTATCTCATGTTCTTTGTCCTTGGTCAATTTATACATGGCTTAGTGCAATTATTCTACCTCTTTTTGCATGGCGTCTTCTCTCTCCTGCAACCATGGGTACTAGTCATTAATATCCTTCTATCTATCAGCCAATTCCTGGTTGGAAACTTGATACATGGATACCAACATTTGGGTTGAAAGCCTGTTGATATGTAAGGTAATGTTCTGCAGCTTTTGCAAGGAGGTATTCAAGTCCTCCCATCTAGTGTCAATCGCAGTAAGGGGAATTTAAATTCTTGGCCTGCAGCTTGGTGCTGATTGACATGTACTCCTGCGCAGCTACGTTCTCTGGTACTCTTTGAAAAATGATGTTATAAATAGAATCAAATTTAGTTCTTACCTCGATGAATCCTTCCTGTGATTATTTATTCATTTCCTTTGTAGCACCATCAGTCGCATCATTGAAATCCTTGACAAGTCGGTGCAGTTGTGCTCCCATTGCTAACACAGTGTTGTTGTTGGCATCCTGAACCATGCGCTTCTTTTCTCTAATTTCTTGGAGTATGCATTGTTCTTCTGGGTCAGTAGGTGTCTCTGTAGATGAGTCATCATCTGATTGGTGGTCATATTTACGCACGGAATCCTTAGGTGCATCCACCAATTTTTAGTTGAAATTTATGATATACTGATCGGTTGTCGCAAATCCATAGGCCAACCATTAATCTCTAAATCCAACTCTGTATCAGACACCTTGTACCTCATTGGTACCCATTTCTTGGCGGGATCTCACCACACATGAATGTAAACAGTTTGGGGTCCTGTTGCAGCTGCAACCTTTTCCCAAATTTTTGAAAATTTTGGGACCCTCCTTTTTATTTTTATCTAGCCTAGGATTGTTTGGTTTCCTGAAATCTATCTTTCCTCTGCTATAATTTTTTATCTTTTGAAGTCAAAAGTAAGGCCAACTGTTTTTCTTTCATTTCGGGATTTGAATAATCTAGCACTGTCGTTGTCTAGCCAATGCATAAAAGACTATGAAGTTTTGTGTTATCTTTCAAAGCTTAATGTTTGACTCTTGATGATTTTCTTTCATTTCAGGAGTTTATTGATGAGTGAGTTGGGGCATTAGTCTTCTACGTCGCCACCATTTCGGAAGGAAAATAGTGAACGTCCCGATGGAAAGTTCTTTTTCTCACCGATCCGTGGCCTTTATTTTTCTGATTTTATTGTTCAAACCTTTTGATTGTCGATGACTTTGTTTTCTTTCGCTATGCGAAACGTTTTTTGACAATGATCGGAGATGTAGTCCTCTACGACACCGACGTTTCGAAGGGATTGTCCTTTATGTCACCGACATAATGAAGAGTATTGTGGTTTGAAGTTATGATGTAGTTAAGTTTTAGTCTTCTCGACCTCTAATTCTTAACCATCACAACCTTAGTGCTCAGCATCGTCGACACTACAGCAGCGCTTAGATCACTGTGCAGGTGCTTAGATTTGAAGCTCCGACCTTTAGCTTTAGAGCTTCCGATCGCCGAAAATTTTATGTTATCGCGGGAACCATTGTTTGTCTACTGCCCACCGTTGTGGATATGTATAGTACTATTCTCCCAATTTCTAGTGCTTTCGACCGTCGATAGGGTTTTTTCCCGTCGATAAGGTTTTTCCCACCGTCTCTCTTACCGAAGGTTTATATATAGAGGTGGAGCATTTTTTATTATTTATCCTTGTGGAAAATTGTGTCTACTCCAGTTCTTATCTATTGAGCTATTTAGCGTACCCATATATCCGGATTTCACTCGTTGGCACGGTATCATGGAGGTTTTGGGTCATCACGCCGATTGCACAGTGTTTTGCCAGGTGGGAAAATCACGATTTCCTTTTTCTTGATTTTTATTGGTCGTTTTAAGAACCATGGTTTTCCTTGGTTAGGTTTTTGGGTAGTTGTGTAGTCATCTATTTAGAATGAATATTTATCCTTCCAGTATGCATATTAGCTAGTTTGACAGTTTTCTTTGGCGTTGGGGGGTTTTTTGAGCTTGCATTTTGAGTCGCTATGGTTGTTTTATCCCTGTCTAAAAGATTAGGTGGTCGGTGCAAACAAGTGTTACGCTATCTACACCACCTTTTTTGGGGTTGTTTATGGTCGTCCGAGGGGGGTTTCATTTTTCCTATGCATTTACCCTATTTTCATGGGACGACAAAGGTTTTTTTATTTTTGATCGAGTTGGGGATTTCCACGATGAGAACATAGTATAGGGTCTCACGTTTGAGGATTAGCCTTATTGATAGTGTGGTTCATGTTTTATTGAAGAGTTAGATTGTTTTGAATGCAATCCGGATTAAATGATGAATTTTTCTATCAGGGTTGTGTTCTTAGTTACAGATGGTGGACTTAGAAGATTTTAAGACACAACTTGCAAGAGTTTCTTTGCCTTGTCATTTTTTTTCTTTTCATGCATTAATACTCTGTATAGTTTATTTTTAAGAATTAATATGGAAGAGGTAAATAGGATGATACAGTTTTTATTCATTACTAAAACACTTACTAAAAGCTCAAATGGTCTAAGAACATACTATGTTTATGACAAGGTGACTGTTGCAAAGGAGATATGTCTAAAAGACAAAAGAAGGCTCCAGTTGTGGAAGGAGAACCAGAGGTTGAAATCATCACCAAGGTTAAATACATATATGAAGATACCAAGGCTACCACCAGAGTTGAACTAGATTATAAATGGGGGGAAATATACAAGATGATCGCAAATCAAAATGTGCTTGATGCAGGATTTGAAGAGCTGACTATTTCTGCAAACATTGAGGAATCGACTATTATGAAAGTAGCCACAAGACCTGAGTTGTTCCCATGCTTAGAGGTGATCGACTGGATTCTGCCTAGGGAAAATGTACCTATGATGATCCTTGAAAATACTGCTAAATAGGGATATGTTGCATACATCCCTGCTTATGTCTCCATGGCATATCATCTGCCTCCTGCTCATATTTACCTAACAGAAAGCTGGTTAAAAGAGACAGATTTGGACCTGGTAGAAATAGTAAAAAGAATGATGATACCAGGGAAGAAATTTTGAACCAGGCCATCAGAAGAATATGATACATCCACTCTTCGAACCCCTTATAGATTTATAAAACTGATGGTGAATAGAATTTTTGGGAGAGCTCATAGAAAAAGATTGAAATTGGGATGGATACTAATTATTTTCTATGTGGCCACTCAAGGAACCATATTCAATTGGGAAAACATAATGTCCAATAGCCTCTCGGCATGCATATCTTTAGCCTTGGGAGGAGTGTCACAGAAGAAGTCAGATTTCTACATGAGCTCTATCATAGTTGACTTTATACTATGTACCCAGTATTTTCTAGCCTTGAGGTGTAATTGGGATAGGGAAAAGACCCCAGTATACATTGCATATAAATTATTTTGGGAACACGAATACCATGGCTACTACAGAGAAATATGTGAACACTTCATCATGCCGTTGTACACTCTAATTTTCTTGACCGAGTGCAACTGCATGTCTGAAGAAGCGTTCAAGGTCATTGAGGAATATGGAGACTATTATTTAACTGAGGAAGGTATGTATATCAGAATGTATGGGGGTTCCAGAGAACCTTCTCTACTCTCTAAATATGCCACTGATTATGTGTTGCATAAAGAGGCAATCGGGCAGGTATATCTTGATGGTGTGGGGAGTTTTTTGTTCGAGCATAAAAAGGAATCATTTCCTGCCATACCTTTCTAGCTAGGGAGTTATAAGTTTTCAAAGGTAAAACAGACTGCAAAATTTGTGTAGGAGCTGGAGCACTTCCATTTTGGTGAAATGAACTTTCACGGGAATGACTCCAGAAATAAGGTAGCAAAGCACTGCAAGGAGGCAAGCATTCATTTTGAGTATACCAACTTTTGGGATAAGGACGAAGAAACATTCAGCAGTGAAAATAACATGAGTTCCCTAAAGAAGAGATTTAAACAGAAAATCAGTATTGTGGGAAAAAAAGGAAAATTTGCACAGAAGACTAAGATAGCTGAAGACGAAGAGGCCAAAAAGAGGGAAGAATATGCTAGAAGGATAGCACAAGAGACAAACAGTTGGATGAAGAACGAAGAAGAAGAAAGAAAGAGGGTTGTAGAGGAAGCAGGAAAGAAGGAAGAGGAGGAGAGAAAGAGGAAGGAAGAAGCAGAGATAAAGAAAGGACAAGAAGAAAGTGAAGTTTTGAAATTAATGGGATCTAAAAAAGGCCAACAGACATCTGAGCAGATGGATACATAGGGGGGACATGATGATACAGATCAAGGGCTTGGACAAGACAATTCTGATCCCCAGGAACCTGCTGCAGCTTCTAGTGGCACTCAAGAGAAAGCTGTGTTTTCTGGAATGAATTTGATACCTTTCATGCAGAAAGAAGGGGAGGAGGTCCTTGATTTCACCACCATTTTCTATGACAAAGAGAAGAAAAGGATTGTTAAAAGAACCGAGAAAAGGGTTGAAACAGGAGGACAATCGAGAAAGATGATAACTGACAAGACTTTGGTTTATGGGACAGATGTAGATCCAACATTGACAGCAAGAGCTGGGGTGGCATTAAACCAAGCTATTGAAGATAATGTAGATAGGCTGATGATGAATCTTCAATAGTCGAAAAAGAATACAACTCAATTAAAAGAAACACTGAAGAAAGAGAGAGATGAAGATCATAATTTGAAGAGGAAATTTGAGGACATGCAGAATGAAGTGAGGACTTCAAAGACTGAACTCTAGACTCTACAGGACAATAAGGAGGCTTTCAAATTTTCTACAAGAAAAATGGAAAAAGATGCTCAAAACCACTTAGCAGAATTACAAAGGCTACAGCTAGAGCATCAAGTATTAGAATCTGAGAAAGATAACCTTCGGGTGTCCTATGAAACTCTAAGTGCAGAAAAGAACCAGCTACAAAGTAGAATTGTTGAGTTAGAGGAAGAAAAGGACACCAAAGCAAAAAGAGAAAATCAATATCAGGTATAGGTGGCAGCCTTGGAAGAACAGAATACTTCATTGACAGCATCATTGAAGGATGCTATAGAACAGAAGACAGACTTCCAGCCTTTAAAAGAGAATTTTGTAACTCAGAGAAGAAAGATCCACCATTTGCAAATGTGTATTGAGGAAGAAATATGTAAAATCTTATAGATAGATAGCAGACTAGAAGATATTTTTGGACAGATCTTGGGAGATTCTAGAGATTTTGATGGGAAGAATGGTGTGGATAGAAACAAATGAGGAACCTCCTCCGGAGCTACCAATTAAAGGTCGGCAGAGTCTAAAGCATGATTATGATTTATTGTAGTTTGTGATCAATATTATGGAAGAATTCAAGAAAACAAAGGGATTATGTGTTGAATACTACAAAAGAGTGCTAGTCACATACAATAGATGCTAGGTTTCTATAGAAAAAAGATTGGATGCGATACCAGAACATGAGTTGTTCATAGAACATCTACAGAATAGGTATCAGGAAGACGAGTAGGATATCCAACAAGTCAAGGATCTAAATGAACAGATTCTAAAGAATGCAGTGGTTCATGCAGTAGTAAGTATCAACTTACTAGAAGAACAGATGCGCCTGAGTCCAACTAGAATAGGAGTAGTTAAGAATCAAGCTGCTAAGTATGAGATAAATATCTGTTTTCTTGAACCCTCCAATTTTGAAGGCATAGTAGTAGAGGCCCAGGAATGGAAAAGTTCATAAATGACCAAGCAGAACCCTCTTCATAAAGTGTCTAAAAGATTTTTGTTTTCAAATGTGATATATTGTAGAAATTATGAGCACTTACTACAAGACAAAATTTTGAGATTGAGAGGTTGGGGAAGCCCAAAGGTCATTGAGGGGCAGCCCAAAGCTTTTTCTTTTTTGTATAAATATAGGAGAGTTTAGATGTAGAAAGGACTTCTTTCACAAGCATTTTTTGAGAGTATAATGGAAGAAGAACTACTTCCTTTTACAATAAAAAATTACAAGTTTCTGCTGGAGAAAGTTTGGTGGAATGTTTCAAATGCGTTGCTATGGATCAGTTGAATGTGAACTATTTCATTTTCAGCTTATGTCCATTAAGTATGAGGTCATTCTAACTCATTGAATTTATGTTCATATTACGAATGTCTTATATTTTATTTTGTGAAATTTCCACTGTGAGTAATGAAGATTGTCATAAACAATAAGCTATCTTGTTCTTCATATTTCTATTAATGTTCATGTGTTCTGAAATAAGTAACATCTATCTGTAATTTTTCTTAATACATGCACAAAAATACATTACTCATTGATAACTAATAATTTGCACCCTGGGGATAGGTTAGTAGTTGTATTTATTTTCTAGTTATTTGTGATTTAGATGTGAGAGAGGTAAGACGAGAGGTAGGAACCTGCGCATCACATTGTGACACTCCTAGTTATCTCTATCAGTTTGCATTTCTAGATAGGCACTTGCATATCATAACTTAAACACAAAAAACTAAAAAATATATACAGTGGACCGGGGCTTAAATGGTAAAACCTTTTAATTTGTTACTTGACCTATTGTAGTCGGACCGTAAACCGGATAGATTCTCCATACAAAACAGTAATGGGCTACCTGGGAACGTTTATTGGGGATAATCCCTAACTATTGTTACCTACGATTTTCTAGGACACAACATTTTTTTGGTGCTAGAAGGAGGGCCACCAGTGCATGGATGGCCAAGGAAGATCACTTCCTCAAAATCACTCCATCGATGACAGTTCTGAAAGTAGCTTGTTTCACAAATCCACTCCTGAAGATAAAGAGAAAGTGTTGGGAAATAGGGTAGACCCGGGTTTAATCCTTTTATGTCACACCAACAAAAGACCCACAGTGTTGGCCCTTTCGGCAACAACCTGCGCACAGGTTGCAGTCTCACCCGAAACAGCTATGGGGTGTCGCAGAATCAGGTTTCTGCAAGCAGATAGGGATATTACTATACCTTAGCCTTTAATAAACTTATTAATCAATAATTACACAGCTTTATCATTCACTCATATACAACTTCGCAGATAGATAAACAACCGTGACTTGCTTAACCCTCTACAGGGAATTCACAGCGAATCTTGTTATTAGCAGTGATCTAATTTATCAAATGTATACAGTTATTAATGCATAAAAGACAACAGAAAGAGAAACAACACAAGAAACCACAACACCAGATATAACGTGGTTCACCCCCAGTGTAGGGGTTACGTCCACAAAACTGTGTTTTATTCAACGTGCTACAAAGCCACAGTTTGATCTGCACACACAGCTGCAGATCCCTTCAGTCCCTTCAAGCCGCGCACACAGCAGCAGGCCTCTGCGCACTCAGCTACAGATCTTTCCTTAATCTTCTTACAAAACCCTCTACGCACACAGCTGCAAAGGTCGTCCACGCACATAGCTAGGACTTAACCTTTCCTTACACAATCAGCCTTAGCTTTTCCTTTCTTTCTTTACATCAAAATCCTAACTTTTCTTATTTACAAAAATGCCTATTTATACATCGCGCTATTACAAAACCATGGCTTCAAACCATGGGCACCCAAAACCCTAAACCCTGGATTTAAACCATGGGTTTATTACAAAAAGGGGCTTTGACTTACCCCGACACCCCTAAGACTATTTTGACCTGTAACTCCCCTTACAAACTTCCTCAATAACTGTGGAGTTACCAAAACTAATGATCCTTAGAGTACGCATCCCAACAGAAAGGGTATTTGTATCCTATAGATAACGAAGTGGTTGATGATTTAAGAAGAATCACTAAGGATTATGTAAAAAATATTGGAGGATTACCTATCATTTATGTATTACCTAGAAGAGAGTATCAAAAGAAATATCGCCCTCAATTGGAAGACTCAGTGTTGGTAGAAGATCTTGAAGAGCTGGTAAAAGAAGCCTTACAAGAAGTTAACCAACCTCTGAATCAATTGTATCCATATTCACCCTACTGTTCACCTTGTCAAACCCCTGTTTAGTCACCACCTCATTCTCCACTCATAATCATGGCTCATGTAAATGCAAACCAACCACCTCCACCGCCTGCTTGGAGAGCTAGGTCACCTTTAAATTTGAGACCTCCCTTCCATGATTTGCCTCAAGCTTTTGACAAGATGTTACCCAAGTTTGAACCAGGTGAAGGAATTTTGGTAGATGATCATTTACAAAGTTTTTACCTGGATATAGAAGGATTACGAGTTGGGGAGCATGAAGATGTAGTGTGTAGATTGTTTCCCCACACTCTGAAAGGAAAAGTAGCCTCATGGTATTTTGCACTTCCTGAAAATTCAATCATGGATTGGAACAAATTTGAGAGAATTTTTAGAAGTAAATATGCAGTTCAGAAAACTCATTCACCCTTAATGAAGGGGTTATGTGCTCTAAAGAAAGAAAGAAAAGAAAAAGTGCATGATTTTACTCAAAGATTTGCTTCCTACCTAAACAATTTTACTGCAATAAATAAGCCATCTAAAAATGCTCTGATAGAATACTATACCTCAACCCTTGGGCCTGATCTAGCCATATTTTCTAAGAAATCACTGAGACCTACATTAGCATAAACTTATGAAGAAGATGAGAAGGTGAAAGCTGAGATGTAAAGCATAGAAACTTATCCTGTGCATTTGGAAGAAAATACTTTTGGAAGAAAGAAACCTTTATTACTAACTAAGCCTAAGGATGAGCAGTCACGGGATTTTGAAGGGATGTTGAAAATGATGCAAAAGTTATCCAATAGAGTGATATATTTAGAGAAGGGAAAAGAAGCTCATAAATCATATAAGCCTTATTATAAGAAAAGGGAAGACAACAGTCAACCTAAGTGCCCTCCACACAGTCCTGCAGCAATGAATTTAACTAATGTAGGCATGGATAATTTTTGTACTTTTCATCAACAGTCTCATTCTGAGAAGAATTTCCCCCAATGGATAAATTCTATGACATTGGTAATGAATCAATTATTGGATTCCAAACTGACAGAAACTGGTAAAGAGGAAGAAAAAGATAATCAATATGCAGAAAAACAAGAGGAACATACTTTGGTTTTATCCGATTGTGTCTCGATGTTTGATATAGAAGAAGAAGATTCTCTTAAATAAGAGGAAACATCAGAAACCAATGTGACAACAAGAAGTCGGAGTTTGTTAAAAGAAGACAAGTCAATACTTCCTAAGATTAAGAAACTTCAAGAAAATATGAAGAAAATACAAAGGAACACTACAACTATTAAAATACCTGAATTTACCATATCAAGTCAAGATCCAAAGTGTTATAGCTGATTTTACCACACATGGTGAATCACGATTTTATGGATTTCCCTGTTTCTCTGTAGACTCCTTAGACCCCATGGACCAGTTTTTTTCCTTTGATGTTTCCAAGATCATCCCTAAAAACATGCAAAAATTTTCATACATGACTTTTAAACCCTTTCTCGTGTATATACGCGGGTTTGACCCCTAAAACCGCATACATAGGGATGTGTGCAAAAGGCCAAATTCTTTTGGAGTTTTCCTTTATGTGGATCTGACTCACTTGTCTCCTGGCCTTCCATATGCCTTGATATCAGTCATATTCGACCTTCCATTACCCAATTGAAGAGCTATATAAGGAACCCTTTGGATACATTGAAGGCATGAGGAATTGAGAGCAAGAAAACTATAGTCCATTGTTGCCAGAGCTTATACTTGAATCTGCATCCCTTTGTCCCTTGGAGCACTTTTGTGTCCTTCCCAAGCTTTCCTTTTGCTTGTGAGCTTGCTATCAAGAGATGGAACCACTTATACTATGAAATGAGAACTATATACTATTAACGAGAACTCTACCCATAAAAACGATGATTTTTGCAAAAAAAACACCAAAAACACCCCCCAAATAGAAAAGTGTTGATACCAGTATACACGTTTTTTTTTTAGGGTAAAAAATAGATCCATAGACTAAACATCCCATATTGTTGTTTAACAAAACTTTAAAATCAACCTTAAATTGGAAAAAAAAGAAAAATTCTTGAAGAGATAAATTACAACTTTATGGAAAATTGCATATTAAAGAAAAAACAAATTTCTCTAATAATTTCACCATTATAACCATATAGAAACAAATAAATTATGATGTGATTCATAATGAGATAATATATTAGACCATACAAGAACAAATGGTTCATATAAATATTCAAAAACTCCTCTAGAGTTTCAATTACAAAAATCATACTAGTAAAAAGCATCTAACTACCTCTTCAAATTCATCCATGGATTATGACACCCCATCATCAAAAACTCCTGTAGAGTTTCAATTAAAAAAATCATACTAATAAAAAGAATCGACACTGCTTCTTCAAATTCATCCATGGATTCTGACACCCCATTAGAATCTACATTTTCTGCAGATGAAGGACTTGATGAAAATGTAGATGACCCATACTCTTCTCTATTATCAATGGGCGCACCATCTGAGTCTACATCTATGCCCATCATTTCAGATGTCATATTCCTTCGGGATCTATGGCTTGGTTTAATAGACTCCCATCTTGCAACTTCTGGCTGTGGCAGCAACCTCTTGATAATCTCTATAGTCTTGGAGCGGAGAGTGTCTTTCTTTGTCAACTTGAAATCATAAACAAGTATATCAACTTCCTCTAATTTCAAGATGTCAATGCGGAGACGATTTATTTTTTGACCCTTTCTGTTTCTTTTTCTGCAAACCTTTTTCTCAACCACCATCTCTGCCTTGTACACACCATCAAATGGGTGTGTATCTGTTGCATACCAATGTACTTCTACTGATACTACTTCTTCATTTTCTTTATTGACCTTCATAGCTTTTGTAATTTAAAAGAAAATTATAAAACTTGTAATTCAACACGTGATGTTCCACATCAATCCATTACATAAGGATAGTGGAATTTAAAGTAACATTTTGAATCATCAAGATGCTAGTTTCTAAGCATATATTGTAATCTAGTGTGGTTAATAATTTGGAAGAATATCCTAGTTTATACTAGAGGGTGCACTTTGCTTCTAAAAGTGGGATGGTTATTATTTGGTATAAACCCATCACATAATTTATAAGTGGAATAGGTATTATGTGGCATAACCCATCACCATATATAAAATTTTGGCTCGGTTCTATTATTTGGTTATAATTTACAAGTGGAATAGGTATTATGTGGCATAACCCATCCCCATATATATATATATATATATAATTTTGGCATGGTTCTATTATTTGGTATAATACCCATCACATAATTTATAAGTGGAATATGTATTATGTGGTATATAACCCATCCCCATATATATAAAATTTTGGCACGGTTCAAACTTCTACAGTTGCATGCTATTGAAAAGATGCTCAATATCTTAGGGGATGTGATATAACTTTTGTACTTTCTTATCTACTTACTATTATTGAAAGACTTTTATGTTGCGAAATTTTACTGATCTTTCCAGCGATATACTTAAAAGCTCACATTACAAAACCCATCATCAATGCCTACTATGGTGACAACAACGTTCAATCCATGTGTTGATTATGAATATAACGGGGAATTTGTGGGGTCATTCTGTTAGGGACCTTATTATTACTCGGATCAAAATTTTCTTTATGACATAACATTTTGATCTACCCTTTATTTTAAGCCATCTATAAAAGAAGCAACTTCCCCTCTTAAATGTCTTATGATCCATCTTTTAGCCGAAGTATGAGCTGAATTATATAGGTGCTAAAGGGTTATACTTATTTTGCTAGTTTGAATGATGATCTTATTCACCCTCAAAGCAAGCTTTATTTTGCTTAACCAAGCATGGATCTCCACCTCCCCTCTAAAATTGAACTGTGGGATCTTCATCTATAGGTTTAATGCGGGTTTGTATCAGTTCCATGGTGATTTTCATTATATGGTGATTAAAGCACTGCTTCTTACGCTAGAACCGGGTAAACAACTAGCGGATCTCCAACTATGGGGTCTTTCTATCGATCCTTAGATGCCTTGACCATGGGCTCTCAATCTTTATCTTTAAAGGATGTTGTTACCTATTTCTTTTTTACTTTGCCACTTTATATGCCTCTGTATAAGCTGCTAGTTCGACGAGTTAGTCAACTGGATTATATACTGGTGGTTCCTTTGCTTCACCTGGGTAGGCCCTACTCCTCGAATTCCTTACGTCTCTTGTAACCATGATATCAATTTTTTATGGAAAACCGCTCACAATGCCACTCGATGCCCGGCATCGAGGGCCGCACTTTGCAATGCCTTGCGTCTCTTGTAACCATGATATCGAATTTTTATGGCAGACCACTCACAATGCCGCTCGATGCCCGGCATCGAGGGCCACACTTTGCAATGCCTTGCATCTCTTGTAACCATGATATCGAATTTTTATGGCAGACCGCTCACAATGCCGCTCGATGCCCGGCATCGAGGGCCGCACTTTGCAATGCCTTGCGTCTCTTGTAACCATGATATCGAATTTTTATGGCAGACCGCTCACAATGTGGAGAGAGGAAACCATAATTTAACGTATCTAAAATCCAGAGAGTGACCTGGTAAATAAATTAATTTAACATGCACAATATGTAATCCATGCACGTTAATTAATTAAACAGATGCTTTAATTTTCATTAAAACACAAAAGCCCT
>LPNX010817057.1:83451-94778 GCA_001517045.1 Pseudotsuga menziesii | reverse complement strand
TCAACCATTTTTGAAACGGGGGTAAAAATAGCTACTAAAATTAGGAGAGAGAAAAACGAGAACTGTGTTGAGTTCTCGTTTCATAGTATAAGTGGTTATGGAGGATTGAAGTGGTGGAGGCCCAAGTGGGGGACTCAGTTTCTCCAATTCGCAGACATGCCGACAAAGTTTGTCTCTATTGTAATCTTTGTTTTATATTAATAGAAATATATTTTCCTGTCCAATAATGTGTATTTGAATGAATATTTGGTCCATGGATGATTTCAAATGCTTATATGTTATTGATTATATATGCTAGAGTAGGTCTAACATGATTATATATAGCATGCTTGTCTTATTTATTGAATGTTGAGGAAGCAATTTATCAATTCAAGCTAGAGTTGGAAAGCTCAATGGGGATCTACATCAACCGTATGGAATAAGATATGAATCAAGATCCTTCAGTGCTAGATATTTGGTTTCTCTTGCATATAGGAAAGGATTTATTTCTGGATTCAAGCTGTCTGTTGTGGTACCCCAAGCCATAGGAATTTCTCTCTGTAACACAAATAAAATTAACATGCCTCTGAAGCCCATTGAACATAAGATTGATAATGTCAAGAAGAATATCAAAGAGCATGAGATGGGGTACGATATTGTGGAAGGCATCAAAAAATCTAAGGCAAATATCTCATTGTTTGAAATGTGTAATGTACCTCAACAGAAAGGGAAATTGTTAAAAGCACTTGAAGTACTAGAAGAAGAGCTTCCCACTGACAACCAACCTAAAGAATAAATTGGTGAAGCAAGTGTGGGAGGTAAGTCTAAATATAAAACCCCAACATTTCTCCTAACTTTCAAGATTTTCAACTATAATGTGCACAACTGTTTAGTGGAATCAGGAGCATCAATCAATGTTATGCCATGGTCAGTCTGTAAGAAAATTAATGGACAACCTAAACCATCAACTTGGTAGGTTATTCAATTAGCTAGGACAGTTGCGAAAGTAATAGGAGAAATGGAAGATGTTCTAATTTGCTTATCTACATATGAGAGGGTATGTCAATACATTGACATTGTAGTAGCTGACATACCATATGCTTATGGATTGGTGTTGATTTGATATTGGGCGGCAAGTTTAGATGGATACTTTGCATCGGATTGGTCACATTTATGGTTACCTCATAAGGGAAGTCCCAATCAGATAAAAGTCTTAAGAGAGCCTCAAATGAAATACAATGTTACTCAGTTAGAAGGAAATAATGAACCAGTAAACTTTGTGTTGGGAAATTACTTCATTGAATTGGAACCAGGAAATTACCAAGCTGAAGAAGCCAGCAATATACCTAACACCCAGCCCGATCTCCTTCGATTTTCACAGGATGATGAGATTGACTGTAAAATAGTAGATTTAGTTTTAGATGTAGTTTTAAATTCAAGTTCAATAGAAGTGGATAGTTTTTGGGCCCTTTATTTTGATAGATCTAAAACATTGGAAGGATCAGGAATTGGCTGTGTCCTAATTGATCCAAATAAAAATAAACATTTTCTTTCTTGTAGATTAGAGTTCGAATGTACAAATAATACAGCCAAGTATGAATCACTAGTTTAGGTACTTAAAAAGGCAATAGAACTGAAAGTGAAAAATTTGAAAGTATATGGAGACTCTGAAATTGTTGTTAAGAAAATTCGAAATAAGATACACTGTATTTCACCACATTTAAAATCCTATCAAAATGAAGTTTGGGATTTTCTTATAAACTTTCATGCATTCAATATTGTATCCATTCCTAGATTAAAGAATGCAGCAGCTGATTTACGAGCTACCTCAACTACAAGGCTAGTACCTTCTAATAATAGATGCTCTATTGAATTACTTTTCAAGCCTTCTGTTCTGGATATGATCACCAATCTACAGGTTTTTAACGATGATCAACAAATTTTGGAATGCTTGATGAATGATGAGACTTTTAAAGGAGCAATAATAGATGATGAAGAACATCAAGCGAAATTAAAATTTTGGAATTTTATTCCTAAGGGAGTCAGGACCTTGGAACGAATGTTTGAATTAAACAACAAGTTTAGAAAGCCAGTGAATGTCAAGACTCATAGCTCATCCTTGCAATTTGAGCTAATAAATTTGGGGACTGAAGCTGAACCCAGATATGTAAATTTGGGAAGTGTTGTTCTCCAAGCGAAAGAAGTCAGTTTATTAGTCTATTCAAATAGTACAAAGATGTGTTTTCTTAGACATATGAAGAGATTAAAACATATGACACAAAGATTATACAACATGTCATCTCGATTAAAGCTAGAGTCAAGCCTTACCAACAGCCTTTGAGGAGGATGCATCCAAAGCTCGAACCTTTAATTCAGAGTGAAGTGAAAACATTGTTGGATGCTAAAATTATATTCAAAGTCAGACATTCGAAGTGGATTTCGAATTTGGTGCCAGTAAGGAAAAAATCTAGAGAAATCAAGCTCTGTGTAGATTTCAGGAACCTCATTCGTGCATCAGATAAAGATAACTATCCAGTCCCACCCATGGAGCAAATATTGCAGATGGTTTCAGGTTCTAAAGTATTTTCATTATTAGATGGATTCTCTGGCTATAATCAAGTATTAGTTGCTAAAGAGGACAGGCTTAAAACCACATTCAGAACCAAGTGGGGAACTTTTTCTTATAGGAGAATTCCCTTTAGACTTACAAATGTTGGAGCTACTTTCCAGAGGGGCATGGATATAGCTTTTCATGGTCTGATTGGTCGTATTGTTGTGGTATATATTGATTATGTCACAATATTTTCAAAAAAGAGAGAGGAACATGCATTCCATCTGAAACAAATTTTTGAGCGTTGTCGAAAATATGGTATTTCATTGAATCCTAAGAAATGTGTGTTTGCAGTCATAGAAGGAAAGCTAATGGGTCACGTTGTTTCTAAGAAAGGGATCTCCATAGAACTAGAAAGAATTAAATCCATACAACATATCCCTTTACCCCATAACAAAAATGGTATGCAATCATTCATGGGGACAATTAATTTTGTGCAAAGGTTTGTACCAGATTTTGCTCAAATTGTAAAACCTTTGCAGCAGATGGTTAAACAAAGTGTACAATTTAAATGGACTGATGTGGAAAAGAACGCATTCAGTAAGATAAAAACATCTATTGCTCATGCACCATCACTCAAAATTCCAAATTTCGAAAAAGATTTTATTATATACACTTTTGCATCTGATGATTCATTGGCAGCGGTGCTTACACATAAGGAAGATGGGGGAGATGAATACCCCATATCATTTATGAGCACTATTCTGTAGGGAGCTGAATTGAATTACCCAACTATTAATAAAAAAGCTTATGAAGTTTTCAAAGTGGTAAAGCAATTCAGGCCATACATACTTAAGAACCGTACTAAGGTAATAGTTCCACACCCAACTGTAAGATCTCTTTTTGTACAAAAGGAATTAGGAGAAAGAAGAGGCAACTAGGTAACAGCCTTACAAGAATATGATCTTGAGTTCAAACCAGCATCCATAGTAAAAGGGAAAAGATTGTGTAAACTAATGGCTGAAAGTAAAGACAATGAAGAAAATAGTTGGGATAATGAAGCTGAGTTACATATGGTGGATGTATGTCCTCTATTCACAGCTCCAGATTCCTGGTATCGAGACCTAGTTTATTACCTTCAAGAAGAATATTTTCCAGAACATTGGAATTCAAAACAACGAAGAGAATTATGTATAAAATCAGCTTCATATCAGATAATTGATGGAGTATTATTCAGAAAGAATTATGATGGAGTTTTTCTCAGATGCTTAGAACAAGAAGATGAAAAGAAGGTCATAACATAATTAAATGATGGGCCTGCTGGAGGTCATTTTTCTGGAGATACAATAGGTAATAAGATTCTTAGAGCTAGGTATTACTAACTAACACTATTTAAGGATGATCATGCTCATGTCAGAAAGTGTGATGTTTTTCAAAGAGGCGGTGGAAGACAGGCTAAAGAAACAGGGCCTTTAAAAGCACTAATGATAATAGAACAATTTGAACAATGGGGAATTGATATCATTGTAGAGATAAACTCCAATTCTTCCTTGTAGCACAACTACATTTTGATGGCAACTGACTACTTTACCAGATGGGTCGAGACCATTCCCTTACACAAAGTAAATGAAGATGCAGTCATGGATTTCTTACAAGATCACATTATGACCAGGTTTGGGGTTCCAATTTCTCTAGTTTTTGATAATGCTACTTACTTTTCTTCTATTAAACTAACTGCATTTGATAATGAAAGAGGAATGAAGTTGCATAATTCTACAAAATATTACCCACAAGGAAATGGTTTGGCAGAATCTACAAATAAGAATTTGATTAGAATTCTAAAGAAAACCATAATAGAGAATCAGATAAGTTGGCATTTAGCGTTACCTAATGCTCTTTGGGATGATAGAGTCAAAACCAAGAATTCCTTAGGTGTGTCACCATACACTCTTGTTTACAGAAAATAAGTTATTCTTCCTCCCATCATTTTGTTACCATCTTCCATAATAGCTCAGGAATCTAGAGGTACCGATAATTAAATCCTACATATTAGAATCTATAATCTTTTGAATTCAAAAGAGTCTAGTTCCAAATCCAAAGAACGATTTAAGCATCAACAGGAAGTAGTGAAGCGTTGGTTTGATAAGCATAAGGCTGGGAACAAGGAATTTGAAGTAGGAGATCTGGTTCTTAAGTGGGATCATCTGCACAATGAAAAGGGAAAGCACACTAAGTTCCAACAGTTATGGGTAGGCCCTTTTCAAATTGCAACCAAGATTGGCCCCTCAACTTACAAGTTGAAATACCTATAGGGGTGGGAAGAGAACTTACCAGTTAATGGTTGTGGAAATTGAACCCAGTGATAGAAAAATAACACTCACAACAATTATCAATTGTACATGCAAAATCAATCACAAAAGAGACTGAATATGGAGCTGAACACTAAACTGTATTAACTCAGTGTACAATAGCCAACCCTGTAATAACATAGGCTACTACATTAAATAATTACATAAGGGATTCGAATGCATGAGGAGGCAATTCAAATCTAGTCAAAAGCAGGCTTACTAAAATTAAGCAATTCCCCCATAGGTGCATAAAGTAGTTTCCAAATCAGCTAAGGAGCTCACGAATTGGCAAAAGCACTTAGGCAAGATAAAATGTGATGGAAGGACAAATCATACATGCTTTTCATAGGAGAAAAGAGTGGAGGATGTGGAGGAAAAAAAACTAGTTAACCTCACCTAGTCAAACTTTCCCAATTGCCTTAAAGCACTAAAAAAGCAGGTAATAAAGCAAAAAAAGCAGAAGGGCACCTAGGAGGCCAGGAATAAAGCAGATTTGATTCCTTGAGGTTTCCCAAGTGCTCCATGAGTCAAAATAGGCAAGTTTGACCACTATGGATAGGTAGATGACAACTTGCATAAGGTGGAATCATGAAACTAGGCAAATAAGACCAAAATGATTAATTTAATGTCTAAGGTAGCTAACTATGGGTTGATTATTCTAACACCCCCCCTTAAGCCTGACTTATGAGTAATACATCAGAAAATTATAGGGCCTAGCAACAAGGCTTAGTCACCCTTTACATACTGCATGTCCATTTAAACAAGGAAAGAGGCAAAAACCACATGGGAAAATCCTCCCTTAAACATGGACTGTAAAACAAAATTTGAAAATATTGTCTTCACTCATGCTTCACAGCATGATCAGCAATCCCCAGTAGTGATTTTATATTGTTGAAGGTCTTCTCACAAAATGCTTTGGTGAATATATCAGCTACTTGTTCTAAAGATGAACAGAAGAGTAGGTGAATGGTGCCATCATGCACAAGCTCTCTGATGTAGTGCATATGGATCTCAATGTGTTTGGTTCTCTGCTTTTGAACTGGATCATTGTGGATTCGAATGGTACTCTAGTTATCATAGTAGATGGTAGTTGAGTACTCTGATTCGAAGCCACACTCTCCAAGTAACCCCTGCAACCATAAACATTGAGATGTTGCATTTACAACTCCTCTATACTTTGCTTCTGTAGATGAGAGTGCAATGGCACTCTGTTTCTTGCTTGACCAGCTGATTGGCCCTTCTATAAGCATGAACACATATCCTGATGTGGACTTTCTGTATGCACTATCACCTGCCCAATCACTGTCAGTAAACCCAATCAAATCAAGATCAGATTTTGCTTTATAGAAGATCCCATGTGTCCTTGTTCCCTGAACAAAGTTAAGGATCCTTTTGGCTGCTTTCCAATGGATCTAATGAGGCTAATCCATGTATCCATAAGCCACACTTACTACATAATAAATATCATCTCTATTATGTGTAAGATACAACAAACATCCAATCAATTTCCTATACAATGTGTT
Source organism: Pseudotsuga menziesii (assembly GCA_001517045.1). Lineage (NCBI taxonomy): Eukaryota > Viridiplantae > Streptophyta > Pinopsida > Pinales > Pinaceae > Pseudotsuga > Pseudotsuga menziesii. Next base: position 88,377 of record LPNX010817057.1, on the reverse strand, counting down.
GTTTACCATAGGTGAAGAATTAGCTTCTTCCAGCTTCACTCCTGAAAGGAAAGGAGTATTGCTTACTTGAAATCCTTCATTTTGAATTTGTTCAGCAAATACAAGGCATACTTGGACTGGTGCACCTTGATTCCAGCTTTGGTTTGAGCAATCTCAAGCTCCAAGAATTGGCTTAAGAGCACCAATCTGTCATGGAGAAGGCTTGGTTCATTGCACCCTTCAAGGAAGCAATCTCATCCTTTGAGCTTCCTGTAATGAGAAGGTCATAAACATATAACACAATGATCATTAATGAACCATTAATTAACTTCAAATAGACATTTGGATCTGATTTGCATCGAACAAAATTCAATGATAGCAAGAAGCTATCAATCTTGGCATACCAAGCCCTGGGGGCTTGCTTTAGCCCATACAATGAATTTCTCAACCTGTACACAAGAGATGGGTTAGTAGCAAATCCTTGAGCCTGCTGCATGTATATCTCTTCAGTGAGATCTTCATTTAGGAAGGTACACTTTACATCCATGTGATGTACCTCCCACTGCTTTGAAGCTGCAATGGCTAAGGCTAGCATCATGGAGTCCATCTTTGCCACTGGTGCAAAGGTCTCATTGTAATCTATGCCATGAACCTATGAGTAGCCCTTGGCTACCAATATGGACTTTTACTTCATAGGTGAACCATCAGCAGCAAATTTGGTCTTGTACACCCACTTACACTAAACTATCTTCCTCCTTGGGTGAAGATCCACTAGCTCCCAAGTGTTGCTCTTCTGGAGTGAGCTGAACTCTTCCTTCATGGATGCTTGCCATCTTGGCTCTCCTTCTGCATCTTCATATGTCTGAGGATCTGATTCCACTATCATATAGCATTTCTCAGCAAACATAGGATCCTTCATGCACAGAGCACTCTCAAATTGAGATCGAGTCCTCCTAGGGTCATTGGGATTCCTAGCTAGCTCTCCTGCTGCATGAATGGTCTTGGCTGCCCATTTTGGCCTTGTAGGGATGTTAGGATCTGCAATAAAATCATCACTATCAGACATATTAGAATCAGCATGTTCAACAATCTCTTCACTTACTTTCATAGGACCTGGTGGTCAAGAGGCTTCTCCAACTTCCACTGCTGCTAGGGGTTCTTCTTGAAACTGAACACACCTTTTGATGAAGGATTTGTTTGTGCTCAAATTTATCAGCTTGCACCCTTTTGAATCTTTAGAGTACCCAACAAATAGACACTCTTGGCTTTGGGGCTGCAAATCCTTCCTCTTTTCTGTTGGAATTCTAGCCCAAGCCCTTAAGCCAAAAATCCTGAAATGGGTCACATCTGGCTTGTGCCCACTCCATGCTTCAAAAGGAGTCATACCATCAAGATGTTTATGAGGCACCCTATTCTAGATATAGGCTACACAGTTGATAGCTTCGGCCCAGTACTTTGTTGGAAAAGTTTTGGCCTCCATCATGCATGTTGCCATCTCCTTCAATGATATGTTCTTCCTCTCAGCAACACCATTTTGCTGTGGTGTGTAAGGGATAGTGTTAGAATAATCTGTTGGGATTATTGTAAATAAATAATAAATAGGAATATGAATAGATAGGAAGGTGAAAAGGCTGGTTCTCAACCGCCACATTGTAATGTATAAATAAATGTTTCAGCCATGAATAGAATTGAATCGGGAGTTATTACCAACAAGTGGTATCAGAGCAGGTTCCTGCATAACTCCTACTGTTAAAATTTCAGTCCTGGCAGCCTGTATGCTCACCAGTCTTCCCTCTGTTGTTCCCTCCTACCAGTGCATGCATTACAATCCCTTCACGACTGAGTTTTGTGTACTGCGATTGTGTAGAGGAAACCCTAATCCCTACCAGCGTTTTGTATGTGTATTATTCTGCATGGGTGCCAATAATTATGTGTGATACCTATCAGTGGTATCATAAACCCTAATTCCAATACGTGAAGGCCCAAACATACTCGTATGCAGAATTTTGATTTTACTGGTTTATCGCCTTAGATAAAATCTTGGGTCGTGGCCTTAACGACTTTTGCTGCAAAAGTTTTTTACAGTTATATATATGTCCCCAACGCTCTATTTATCTACATTCCAAGCAGTAGATAGACGAAGATTATATCTGCAACAATTGTTTGTCAATTGTCTCATTGGACAAGATTTTTCCCTTCGAGAGAATTAGCAATCTCCTTTTGAATTAATTCCATTTCTTTATTGTGTCGAGTTGCGCACTATATTCTCTGTTGTGTGCCAATTAAAATGGTTCCCGCGGGTTCTTATGCCAGGAGGAATGTTGTGAATGCTGTAACAGCGCTGAGCCTGAACCCTAACTTCTGTTGAGTTTTTTGTGGAAAAAAAAATAAATACTAACAAGACAGCTCCATCGTGGACTACCATTTGCTGAAGATTGGAGATTGTTGCGTGTTGGAGACTGCTGTGGGCTACGTTGGAGCTCTTGCACCTATAGAACATGTAAAGACAAGCCTGGGCTGTATTCTGAAGACTAGCGTTGGAGGGGTCATGGAGGCTACCTGCGTTGTATGCTACGTGGAGACTGCGTTGATATATGGTGAGACTGATATATCATACTGAAATATAGTGTGACTGTGATATATAATGTGACTACGTGTTGAGTTGAAAGAGTAGACTGCGTGTTGAGTGGAAGAGGCAGTTGAAGAGGAGAGACTCGATGTTGCATTCACAAGTTGTTGTTCAAGATTTATGCCCCAATTTTATGAGTGAAGCTGTGTACTGAGCCTTTGACAACAGTGTGGAGGCAGAATATTTCTTGCCATATTAAATGTAACCTTTGGGGATTGCATAAACCCTATTTCTGCATAGTCGCTTCATCATTTCTGTTTTAAAAATAATCTCATTTTGATATATTTAAAGAGTCTGCGAGCTCCATACCAGCAAGAGTTGTTGAAGAATAATATATGCTGGAGAGTGCTGCGATTTGTATTTGCTGCTGCTGTGACCAAGTTGACGATTGACATTACCAATTGCATGAAGCCAGTTCATGCCCTCTTTTTGCCTGTGATTGTATATGATGCAGCCTGTGATTGTATAGACTGATATACATATTGCGTTGTGATATATGAGACCTTTGAGAGACTGATATATGCTGCGATTTCTGCGAGCTATGAGCATGGAGCTGCTCATATCCACCTAAATATTGTAATCGAGCTGGGGCTATCCCTCAATACTGCTTGTGAAGTGCATGGAGACCGAACCTAAATATTGCTGCAAACATCCACTTGAAGACTGAAGTTGTGATCACATTCTACGTGAAACAAGATTTCTAAGACTGCCCATCATGTTGACTGCATAAAGTTTTGAAGAGCCGAGATAATTTTTGACTGTTGGTTGTAATATTTTCTCTGTCATTGTATCATCTTTAAAACCTGAAGTTGAGAGTGTAAATCACCTTGGTAGAGACTGTAGACCTGCAAGGTTCTTATTTTTTCTATTTCTCTTTGTCATATCAAGTTCATTATTGTAAATTGCACTAACATTTGTAAAGATGCTATCTTTGGCATCTAGTATTGGTGCTTCCCTTGCCGGCAAAGACCAATCCAAAGACCCTTCCAAGGGAGATTGCAGCAAGAGAGGACGAGGAAGAATAAATTTCAGAGGCAGAGGGGGCAGAAACAACTCCAGAAAAAGATCAAAGTGCAAGCATTGTGGAAAGAATGGGCACACATCAGATCAGTGTTGGGCTTCATGGGACTCCATCAAAGACAAGCATAATCAGAAGAAAGATGACCAAGATGCTAGTAAATCTTCTGATTCTTGTATTGTTGCAAATTGTAATCTTGGAGTTAATGAAATGAATTCTCTTTCATCTTACAAAGATTGTTGGCTGCTTGATACTGGTGCAACACCGCACATGACATTTAGAAAAGACTGTTTTTAAGAACTGAATGAAACAATAGATGGCATAGTTTACTTTGCAGATAAGTCAAGTATTAAACCAAAGGGAATGGGCACCATTCAACTGAAGATGCCTGGATTCCCTGATTTCTTGTTGAAGAACGTTCTCTATCTTCCAGAGTTGTAGAGAAGCCTACTGTCCTTGGTGGAGATTCGACAGCAAGGCCATTCCATCCACATGTTTGATGGAATCATTGAAATAAGAAATTCCTCTGACAACCACGTCATCATGATAGGATATGAAGATGGAAAGTTGTTGAAGCTCAAGGGTTCATCCGCAAGATTTCAGAACTATGCCTACCTCTCTCAGCATGGAGAAGGTAATATGTCATCTAGCTCATTGTGGCATGCAAGATTTGGTCATCTAAATTATAACAATCTTCGTTTGTTGAGAAAGAATGGTGTATTTGGCTTGCCCACCATTCCTAAAGAGAAGAATAAATATGATGCATGTATTTTAGGGAAACATAGTAAGCTACCATTACATGAATCTAATTTCAGAGCAAGTAGGAAATTAGAGTTAGTACATTCTGATTTGTGTGGCCCAATGCCAACTCCCTCAGCAAATGGGAACAAGTATTTTATGACATTTGTTGATGACTACTCAAGAATGTGCTGGACATACTGTTTAAAGACAAAATCAGAAGCATTTCAAACATTCAAAGACTTTCATGCATTGATTGAAAAACAAGCACAATCAAAAATTGGTACACTTCGTACTGATAATGGAAAAGAATACACTTCAAATGCTTTTGAAAATTATCTTCGCCAACATGGAATTGCACATCAGACTACCGTTCCCTACAATCCTCAACAAAATGGTGTAGCAGAAAGAATGAACAGAACCATAATGAATATGGTTCGCTCAATGATGTTTTTCAAGAATGTAAAACTAATGTTTTGGGGTGATGCAGTAAAATGTGCAGCATATTTGAGAAACAAGACTCCACATGAAATGTGGTTTGGCCATCTCCCTTCAGTTAGGA
>LPNX010817057.1:65507-82386 GCA_001517045.1 Pseudotsuga menziesii | reverse complement strand
TGTTGTTGGCATACTTTCAAGGTTCATGCATAAACCTTGTGAAGGACACTGGTTAGCTACAAAGAGGGTTCTAAGATACTTGAAGGGGACTCAAGACGTTGGATTCAAGTAATCTAAAGTGGATGACTTCAAACTTATTGGGTACTTAGACTCAGATTTTGATGGCGATAAGGAGAAATGAGTATCAACTTCTAGATACACTATGAGTCTTGGATCAGCAGCGGTTTCATGGAGATCACGCAAACAGTCAGTTACAGTAGATTCAACAATAGAAGCAGAATATGTGGCTGCAGCTGAAGCAACGAAATAAATAGTATGGCTCAGGAAGATACTTGGAGATTTGCAAGAAAAACAAGAGAACTCCACTCCATTGTTGGTCGACAATACTTCTGCAATCAAGCTGGCTAAGAATCCTAGATTCCATGATCGAACCAAACACATCAACACAAATTATCATTTGATTTGACATCATGTAGAGGCCAAGACAGTCCATCTTTGACATTATTCCACAAATGATCAAGTTGCAGACATCTTCACCAAAGCGCTTGGACGAGAAAAGTTTGAAAGATTCAGAAACATTCTCGGACTTACGAACACCCCTTCGGATTAAGAGGGGGATTGTTAGAATAATCCGTCGGGATTGTTAGAATAATCCGTCGAGATTATTGTAAATAAATAATAAATAGGAATATGAATAGATAGGAAGGTGAAAAGTTTGGTTCTCAACCGCCACATTGTAATGTATAAATAAATGTTTCAGCCATGAATAGAATTGAATCGGGAGTTATTACCAACAAATAGAATGCTGCATCTGAATACCTGCATCTGCACAATATTGACTAAAATCAGACTTGACATACTCACCACCATTGTCAGATCTAAGGACCTTGAGTTTCCTCCCAGATTGGTTTTCAACCAAATCCTTAAAGACTTTGAAGAGGCCAAAAACTTTAGACTTGTGTTTCAGGAAGTAAACCTAGCAATACTTGGAAAAGTATCTATGAAATTCAATGCATATTTGGCCTGACTCATGGACATCTGAGGGAATGGTCCAGAAAAATCGCTGTGGATCAACTCGAGGGGTGCAGAGGTTCTCTCATGACTAGCTCTCTCAAATTTATGATCTAGGTGTTTTCCTAGGATACAACCTTGGCAGACTCCTTTGGAAAATTTTATCTTTGGTAACCCTATGACCATCTCTTTTTCACTAAGATCAGAAAGATACTTGTAAATTAGGTGGCCAAATATTTCATGCCAAATCTTGCTTGCCTCATTAGCATGAATTAGAAGAGCACAGGGGTTTGAGTAGGTTGGGAAGTGTGAGAACATGTATACCTTCTAAGTATGATTTTCAACTCCTTTTGCAATGAATTTACCACTTGAGATCTCTATGATCTCAACTTCATCAGGGGAGAATATGACCTTCTTTGGAAACCCAGTGTGGGTCATCTGATACACTGATAAGAGGTTGGAGGCAAGACCAAGAACATACAACACATTGCTGAACTGACCATGATCAAGATCAATCCTCCCTTTTCCCAAACTTTCAGTGAGAGAGTCATCTCCCAGTACTATTGGTGGACCTTTCGACATGTCAAGTGAGGAGAATGCCTCCTTGGTTGAAACCATCTGTCTTGAAGCTCTAGAATCAATGATGAAACTAGGTGAGCTTGATGTGCCAGCAACCAATGCATGAACTCTCTCTCTGTCTTCTGAACTTGATCCTCCTTCTCTCTTCTTTGAGCTGTCTGGAAGGGAGATGCCATTCTTCTCCAGGAGTTGGTTCAACATGTCTATTTGCTTCTTCATGTAGGATCTCTCAGTATGATTGTCCTTACTACAGTATGCGCACTTGCTCATTTCTCCTTTGTTTTTCTTCTTCTGGTGGTTCTTCTTGGAACCTTGTGGCTCCTCCGGAGACTTGTTCTTGTCTTCCTTTTGCTCAAGTGTCTTTTTAGCTTTCTTTTTTCTTTTTGAATCCACCCTCAAATCTCTAGCAACAAAATCTTGGTCTTTGGATGGTTTTATGGTGCCCATCATCACCAGTTTGTCTTGTTCTTGTGTGAGAGATTCCATGAAATCTGCAAGGCTAGGCATTTTCCAGGTTCGAGCTATCAACTTTGTGGCATATAAGGTCAAAACAAACACTGAATAGTTAGGGCCAAGCTTTGAGAGTATGGCCAATACCAGCTGATCATCCTTCTTTTTGATCCCACATTGTTTTGGCTGCAAAACAAGTGCTTTGAACTTGGAGAAATAGAGTTGCAGGGATTCAAAGCTATTTGTACTCAGGGAGATCAGTTCATTCTTTATTTGATGTCCCCTCATCTCATATATCTTTCCAAAAATATCAACAAGATTCTCCCATACTTCATTCGGTGATGTCAATCCATCAAGATGGAAAAGGAGGTCTCTGGAAATACTCAGACACAAGAGACCATAGGCCTCATCCCTCCTGTTGTGCCATTTTATCTTATCTGTAGCTACATTGGGCTCTGCTTCTATTGCCATAGTCACCTTGTAGAGGCCTTTCTCTCTCAAAAGTATCTCCATCTCTACTTTCCATTCAAAGAAATTGAAGGGAGTCAAGATGATCTTCTGAGATTGATCCATAGCTTAGAAATTGTCCCGGCTCTCAGTAGAAGGCTCCCAGTCACTGATGTCGAACCTGCAAAATAAATTTGAAGGAGAGAAATTGATCTACAATGGATTTGATACCATGTGGAAATTGAACCCAGTGATAGAACAATAACACTCACAACAATTATCAATTATACATGCAAAATCACTCACAAAAGAGACTGAATATGGAGTTGAACACTAAACTGTATTAACTCAGTGTACAATAGCCAAACCTGTAATAACATAGGATACTACATTAAATAATTACATAAGGGATTCGAATGCATGAGGAGGCAATTTGAATCTGGTCAAAAGTAGGCTTACTAAAATTAAGCAATTCCCCCATAGGTGCATAAAGTAGTTTCCAAATCTGCTAAGGAGCTCACGAATTGGCAAAAGCACTTAGGCAAGCTAAAAGGTGATGGAATGACAACTCATACATGTTTTTCATAGGAGAAAAGAGCGGAGGATGTGGAGGACAAAAAACTAGTTAACCTCACCTAGTCAAACTTTCCCAATTGCCTTAAAGCACTGAAAAGGCAGGAAATAAAGCAGAAAAAGCAGAAGGGCGCCTAGGAGGCTAGGAATAAAGCAGATTTGATTCCTTGAGGCTTCCCAAGCACTCTGTGAGTCAAAATAGGAAATTTTGACCACTATGGATAGGTAGATGACAACTTGCATAAGGTGGAATCATGAAACTAGGAAAATAAGACAAAAATGATTAATTTAATGTCTAAGGTAGCTAACTATGGGTTGATTATTCTAACAATGGTTTAGTTCTCAAACCTTATTTTTCTTGATTTTTATTTCTTGGTTATCTTGTACATAAATAAATTGATTGGTTGTTTTATTTTTGATTTATTTCATTTTGTTTGTTCTAGTTAGAGTTTGATTGATTTTAATAAAGAGGCACAACTTTTGGTTGCATGGAGTTCATCAGAATCCTGGATTAACTAAAACCCTTGATTATAAGACTATGTACTGTTGATTTATTTAAAATAACTTCTTCTAGTTTAGTAGTTTTCCTAAATGGCTATGAACACATTGAAGTCCTACTTAATCCTTGTAAAATAACTCGGGATCAAAAGGTCTGGAATATTATTTCGAGGCTCAATCCATTTCACATTGAAAATGTTTTAGGGGGTGACAACAAAAGACCCATGGAGAGGAATGATGGTAAAGAGTATATTATATTTAAATGATCCCATGCCAGGAATTGAAATCCAAAAGGCAAATAAGAGTCAAAATCTCCTAAGAAAGTAATATGTATCAAAACAAATACTAAACCATATTAGTACCAAAGTTCTTCTCCGTCCATGAGCTGAAAATTAAATACATCTCCCACACAAAAGGACACTATGGATAGAGGAGCCTGGATTAAAAATTTCAGAAAGAAGGCAAAAGGGAGGACTCAAAAGAAAGGACAAAAGTCCAAAAGCACAAAAGTGCAAAATGACATGGGAATGAGGAACGAACGAATATTTCTACTTACAATATGTTACAATCATGTGGTGTTTAAGCTGGTAGCTACCCAAATGCAGAAGTAAAAAATGAAACTCATATTCCTGGCCTCGAAAGAGTTATCTGGACTTTGAAATCTTGGTTTCCATTTTCCCTAAATTGGACTATCATCAATGATTAAAAGTGCATACATCTTCCATTTGGAAATTCATACATCTATAAGAATTCAACATGTTGGTATTTATTGTCAAAACAGTCTATTACTTAAAAAAGAAATTGTTGAGAGACCTTTGTTCACCAGGTAGTCACCAATTGTTGCAGCTACAATCTTTTCCCAAATTTTTGAAAATTTTGGGACCCTCCTTTCTGTTTTTATCTAGCCTAGGATTGTTTGGTTTCCTAAAATCTATCTTTCCTCTGCTATAAATTTTGATCTTTTGAATTCAGAAGTAAGGCCAACTGTTTTTCTTTCGTTTCAGGATTTGAATAATCTAGCACTACCATTGTTTAGCCAATGCATAAAATAATGTGGATTTTTGTTTTATATTTCAAAGCTTAACGTTTGACTCTTGATGATTTTCTTTCGTTTCGGAATTTGATTGACGAGTGAGTTGGGGCATTAGTCTTCTACGTCGCCGCCATTTCGGAAGGCAAATAGTGAACATCCTAATGGACAAATCTTTTTCCTGCCGATCCATGGCCTTTATTTTTCTAGTTTTATTGTTCAAACCTTTCGATTGTCGATGACTTTGTTTTTTTTGCTATCAAAACGTTTTTTGATAGTGGTCGGAGGTGTAGTCCTCTACGACGCCAATGTTTCGGAGGGCTTGTCCTTTATGTCACCAACACTATGAAGAGTATTGTGGTTTGAATTTTTTTATGTAGTTAAAGGTTAGTATTCTTGACCTCTGATGCTTAACCATCATGACTTTAGTGCTCGGCATCGCCGACACTACAGCAATGCTTAGATTTTATTCCCTGACACTGCGGAGGTGCTTAGATTTGAAGCTCCAACCTTTAGCTTTAGAGATTTCGATCGCTGATGATTTTATGTTATCACGGGACCCGTAGTCTGTCTGCTGGCCATCGTTGCGGCTTCCTATAGGACTATTCTCCCAACATCTAGTGCTTCTGACCACCGATAGGGTTTTTTCCCTTCGATAAGCTTTTTCCCGCCGTCTCTTTGACCGAAGGTTTATATATAGAGGTGGAGCATTTTTTATTATTTATCCTTGTGGAAAATTGTGTTTACTCCAATTATTGTTGATTGAGCTATTTAACATGCCCATCTATCCATATTTCACTCATTGGCGCGCTATCATGGAGGTTTTGGGTCATCACGTCAATTGCGCAGTGTTTTTCCAGGTAGGAAAACCACAGTTTCCTTTTTCTTGATTTTTATTGGTCGTTTTGAGAACCATGGTTTTCCCTAGTTAGGATTTCCCGTAGTTGTATACTCATCCATTTAGAATGAATATTTATCCTCACAGTATGCATATTATCTAGTTTGACAGATTTCTTTGCTAGTGGAGGGTTTTTTGAGCCATTATGGTTGTTTTATCCCTGTCTGAAATATTAGGTGGTCGTTGCAGACAAGCATTACACTGGTTGTTTATGGCCGTCCGGGGGGGTTTTCATTTTTCATATGCATTTACCCTATTTTTGTGGGACAACAGAGGTTTTTGATTTTTGATCGAGTTGGGGATTTCCGCGATGAGAACATAGTATAGGGTCTCACGTTTGAGGATTAGCCTTATTGATAGTGTGGTTCATGTTTTATTGAAGAGTTAGATTATTTTGAATGCAGTCTGGATCAAAGGATGATTTTTTCTATCAGGGTTGTGTTCTTAGTTATAGACGGTAGACTTAGAATATTTTAAGACACAACTTGCAGGAGCTTCTTTGCCTTGTCATTTTTTTCTTTTCATGCATTAATACTCAGTATGGTTTATTTTTAAGAATGCATATGGAAGAGGTAAATAGGTTGATACAGTTTTTATTCATTAATAAAACACTTACTAAAAGCTCAAATGGTCTAAGAACATACTATTTTTATGACACGGTGACTGTTGCAAAGGAGATATGTCTAAAAGACAAAAGAAGAAGGCTCCAATTGTGGAAGGAGAACCAGAGGTTGAAATCATCACCAAGGTTGAATACATATATGAAGATACCAGAGCTACCATCGAGGTTGAACCAGATTATAAATGGGGGGAAATATACTGGATGATCGCAAATCAGAATGTGCTTGATGCAGGATTTGAAGAGCTGACTATTTATGCAAACATCAAGAAATCGAATCTTATGAAAGTAGCCACGAGACCTGAGTTGTTCCCATGCTCAGAGGTGATCGGCTGGATTCTACCTAGGGTAGATGTAACTACGATGATCCTTGAAAATATTGCTAAATAGGGATATGTTGCATACAACCCTACTTATTTCTCCATGGCATATCATCTACCTCCTGCTCAGATTTACCTAACAGAAAGCTGGTTAAAAGAGACAGATTTGGACCTGGTAGAAACAGTAAAAAGAATGATGAAACCAGGGAAGAACTTTCAAACTAGGCCATCAGAAGAATATGATACATCCACTATCCAGACCCCTTATGGATTTATATCACTGATGTTGAATAGAATTTTTGGGAGAGCTCACGGAAAAATCTTCAAATTGGGATGGATACCAATTATTTTCTCTGTGGTCACTCAAGGAACCATATTCAATTGGGAAAACATAGTGTCCAATAGCCTCTCAGCATGCATATCTTTAGCCTTGGGAGAAGTGTCACAAAAGAAGTCAGAGTTCTACATGATCTCTATCCTAGTTGACGGTATACTATGTACCCAGTCTTTTCCAACCTTGATGTGTAATTGGGATAGGGACAAGACCCCAGTATACACTGCATATAAATTATTTTGGGCACGCAAATACTATAGCTACTACAGAGAAGTATGTGAACACTTCATCATGCCTTTGTACACTCTAATTTTCCTGACCGAATGCAACTGCATGTCCGAAGAAGCATTCAAAGTCATTGAGGATTATGGATACTATTATTTAATTGAGGAAGGAGTGTATTTCAAAATGTATGGTGGCTCCAGGGCACCTTCTCTACTCCCTAAATATGCCACTGATTATGTGCTGCATAAAGAGGCAGTTATGCAGGTATATCTTGATGGTGTGGGGAGTTTCTTGTTCGAGCATAAAAAGGCATCATATCCTGCCATACCTTTCTGGCTACAGAGTTATAAGTTTTCAAAGGTAAAACATACTACATAATTCATGCAGGAGCTGGAGCACTTTCATTTTGGTGAGATGAAATTTCACAGGAATGACTCCTAGAATAAGGTAGCAGAACATTGCAAAGAGGCAAACATTCATTTTGAGTATACCAACTTCTGGGAAAAGGACAAGGAAATGTTCAGGAGTGCAAAGAATATGACTGCCTTAAAGAAGAGATTTAGATAGAAAATAACTACCATGGCTACTACAAATAAATACCATGGCTACTACAGAGAAATATGTGAACACTTCATCATGCTGTTGTACACTCTAATTTTCCTGACCAAGTGCAACTGCATGTCTGAAGAAGCGTTTAAGGTCATTGAGGAATATGGAGACTATTATTTAACTGAGGAAGGTATGTATATCAGAATGTATGGGGGTTCCATAGCACCTTCTCTACTACCTAAATATGCCATTGATTATGTGCTACATAAAGAGGCAGTCAGGCAGGTATATCTTGATGGTGTCTGGAGTTTCTTATTCGAGCATAAAAAGGAAACATTTCCTACCATACCTTTCTTACTAGGGAGTTATAAGTTTTCAAAGGTAAAATAGATTGCAGAATTTGTGCAGGAGCTGGAGCACTTTCGTTTGGTGAGATGAACTTTCACAGGAATGACTCCCGGAGTAAGGTAGCAGAGCACTGCAAGGAGGAAAGCATTCATTTTGAGTATACCAACTTCTGGGATAAGGATGAAGAAACATTCAGGAGTGCAAAGAAAATGAGTTCCCTAAAGAAGATATTTAAACAGAAAATCACTACTATGGGAGGAAAAGGAAAAACTGCACAGAATACTAAGAGAGATGAAGAATAAGAGGCCAAAAAGAGGGAAGAAGATGCTAGAAGGCTAGCACAAGAGTTAGATAGTTGGTTGAAGAATGAAGAAGAAGAAATAACAAGGGTTGCAGAGGAAACAACAAAGAAGGAAGAGGAGGAGAGAAAGAGGAAGGAAGAAGAAGAGATAAAGAAAGGACAAGAAGAAAGTGAAGGTTTTAAATTAATAGGATCTAAAAAAGACCAATAGACCTCTGAGCAGATGGATACACAAGGGGGGACATTATCATACAGATCAAGGGCTTGGACAAGACAATCTTGATCCCCAGGAACCTGCTGCAGATTCTAACAACACTCAAGAGAAAGCTGTGTTTTCTGGAATGAATTTGATACCTTTCATGCAGAAAGAAGGGGAGGAGGTCCCTGATTTTCACACAATTTTCTATGACAAAGAGAAGAAAAGGATTGTTAAAAGAACTGAGAAAAGGGTTGAAACATGAGGACAATCGAGAAAGATTATAACTGACAAGACTTTGGTTTATGGGATAGATGCAGATCCAAGATTGACAGCAAGAGCTGGGGTGGCGTTAACCCAAGCTTTTGAAGATAATGTAGATAGGCTGATGACGGATCTTATGCAGTCGAAAAAGAATGCAGCTCAATTAAAAGAAACACTAAAGAAAGAGGGAGATGAAGATCATAAGTTGAAGAGGAAATTTGAGGACATGTAGAATGAAGTGAGGACTTCAAAGACTGAAATCTAGACTCTGCAGGCCAATAAGAAGGCTTTAGAAATTTCTGCAGGAAAAGTGGAAAAAGATGATCAGAATAGCTTAGCAGAATTACAAAGGCTGCAGCTAGAGCATAAAGTATTAAAATATGAGAAAGATAACCTCCAGGTGTCCTATGAAACTCTAAGTATAGAAAAGAACCAACTACAAAGCATAATTGCTGAGTTAGAGGAAGAAAGGGCCACCACAGCTGAAAGAGAAAAGCAATATCAGGTACAGGTGGCAGCCTTGGAAGAACAAAATAATTCATTGGCAGCATCATTGAAGGATGCTATAGAACAGAAGACAGACTTCCATCCTTTAAAAGAGCATGTTCTAACTCAGAGAAGAAATATCCACCATCTGCAAATGTGTATTGAGGAAGAAAGATGTAAAATCTTATAGATAGATAGTAGACTAGAAGATATTTTGGATACTACATCTTATTTTTTGGACAGATCTTGAGAGATTCTGAAGATTCTGATGGGAAGAATAGTGTGGATAGAAACAAATGAAGAACCTCCTACGGAGCTACCAGTTAAAGATTGGCAGAGTCTAAAGCAGGATTATGATTTATTGGATTTTGTGATCAATATTGCGAAAGAATTCAAGACAATTGTGAAGAAAACAAAGGGATTATGTGTTGAATACTACAGAAGAGTGCTAGTCACATATAATAGATGCCAGGTTTATGCAGAAAAAAGAGTGGATGTGATACCAAAACATGAGCTATTCATAGAACATCTACAAAACAGGTATCAGGAAGACAAGCAAGAGATACAACAAGTCAAGGATCTACATGAACAGATTCTAAAGAATGTAGTGGCTTGTGCAGCAGTAAGTATCCACTTACTAGAAGAACAGTTGCACCTAAGTCCGGCAAGAATAGGAGTAGTTAAGAATCAGGCTACTAACTATGAGATAAATATCTGTTTTCTTGAATCCTCTGATTTTGAAGGCATAGCAGCAGAGGCCCGGGCATGGAAAAAGTTCATAAATGACCAAGCGGGCCCCTCTTCATAAAGTGTCTAAAAGATTTTTGTTTTGAAATGTAATATATTGTATAAATTATGAGCACATACTACAAGACAAAATTTTGAGATTCAGAGGTTGGGGAAGCCCAAAGGTCATTGAGGGACAACCCAAAGGTTTTGATTTTTTGTATAAATATAGGAGAGTTTAGATGTAGAAAGGACTTCTTTCCCAAGCAATTTTTGAGAGTATATTGTAAGAAGAACTACTTCCTTTTACAATAAAAATTTACAAGTTTCTGCTGGAGAAAGTTTTGTGGAATGTTTCAAATGCGTTTTTATGGATCAGTTGAATGTGAACTATTTCATTTTCAGCTTATGTCCATTAATTGTGAGATCGTTCTAACTCATTGAATTTATGTTCATATTACGAATGTCTTATAGTTTATTATGTGAAATTTCCACTGTGAGTAATGAAGGTTGTCATAAAAAATAAGCTATCTTGTTTTTCATATTTGTATTAATGTTCATGTGTTCTTAAATAGGTAACAACTATCTGTAATTTTTCTTAATACATGCAGAGAAATACATTACTCATTGATACCTGATAATTTGCTCCCTAGGGATAGGTTAGTTAGTTGTAGTTATTTTCTGGTTGTTTGTGATTTAGATGCGAGAGAGGTAAGACGAGAGGTAAGAACCTGCACATCACATTGTGACACTCCTCATTATCTCTATCAGTTTTCATTTCTAGATAGGCACTTGCACATCATAGCTTAAACACAAAAAACTAAAAAATATATACAATGGACCGGGCCATAACCCGTAAAACCTTTTAATTTGTTACTTGACCTATGGTAGTCAGACCATAAACTAGACAAATTCCCCATACCAAATAGTAATGGTCTAGTTGGGAATGTTTATTGGGGAGAATCCCTAACTGTTGTTACCTACAATTTTCCAAGCCACAACAGGTCCAATTGAAAAATGTGCAATCCTATGATACTTTGTCGCAGCTTCTTCTGTCATTCATGGAACTTTTACCACTGCTACCTAGAACACTTATCGGTAGATCCAAAATTGGATCGAGAAATCTACCATTCTCTCTGTTTCCTTAACCCACCATAAATTCTACTATCTAGAACCCTTTCACACCTCTACTACTTTAACATCCATCCCTTGGTAATCCTCTGGTTACATCCAAGATACTAGGGCAATCAAAATGAGGAGCCAACTGTATGTAAATGATCTTGCACCCACCTGTGTGGCCTCTACATCATCCACTAGCTGATTCATCAGGAAAAGGGACCAATTCATTTGTGTGCCTTGCACACATAACTTAGCACATGCGACCACCATGGAATTACATTGAACTGGGTGGTTCTTCCTTACTACTTTACTAGCCAAAAACCTGGCACCACTATGGACCACGCGATCATTTATGCTATCAATGTGGTAGACTCTCCCATCGCGCTCTAGATCATAGCACTTATTTAGATTCATCGACAACTTTCTATCATTATCTTTGCCTCGGATATACTATGAGGGGTCTGGCCCATCTTTCGGTAGCCCCGTTATTGCTGAAATAAATTCTACCTTGACTGCAACAGGCTCATCTAGCCATAAATACCCATGATGAAAAAAATCCAAAATTTGTTTCTCACATGAATTCGCCTCAGTTGGCCACCCAAAGTGTGACATATTGGTCAACCCGAGTAATCCAGCTTTGTCCAGTCCACTTTCCCAATCCTATAGAATACACTCTATCAAGGCTCCTTCTACTGAGACTATTGGTAGATACGGCTCCTTCACGACATCTTATAATGCAAGCAGGTCATGGTCTTTGTACCTTAGCTGCATCAGTGCAAGAACAATATCAAAATTGCATACCATTTCTAGTGGTATCGTCATCATCCTTATTTGGTATCTCTAATTCTTCATGGGCTTCCTAGCCTGTGCATCAAACCGATTAGGAGGGATGTAGCTAGGGATGTCCTTGATAGAAAACAATTCTCTAGTAGTAGAATCCATAACTTTAGGTCTCGATGGCTCTGTCTATGGTGTACCTTCTCTGTGTACCCTTGTGGTCATTCTGGTCCATCGCTTCTGTGACACTAGGGATATAGGCTTCTGCGCCTTCCTCTTCGTTGATGAGCCATCTTGCATACTTGTGACTTCTTCTTCAATTGCAACTTATCTGAGAGGTGAATCTCGCTCACTCGAAATATCAATGGTGTTTTGGTTTATCTGCATACTATACCAAATCCCCTCTCGATTTACTAAGCTCGCACCCTCTCCAGACTTAGAGACTTCCTTACTCTTCTTAGATTTTCTCAACAGCTGTAGAAGGAGCAAGTCGACATAAGTCGACTTGAACGAAGACCGACTTAGTCGATCAGCCGACTAAGTCGAGGGACCGACTTAGTCGATCATCCGACTAAGTCTGCACGACCATGTTGTAATCTCACAGATCACATAAGGTTACCAATAATACATACAAAAATATACAGAAATATACACAGATACAAGAGACAAGAACAGATAGGATAAACAGATTATATTATTCTCAATAGATCGTACAAAGCCAAGAACTGAACTGAGTTCTTGTGAGGATCAACAGCCTAATATATACAGGTTACAAACAGTTACAATCATACTACCTGTCGGTTCACCGAACCGACACGACTATTAGTTAACAGACTCTAATCACTGTGTTTACTCAGCCGACCGACTTAGTCGGCTGATCGACTAAGTCGGTCCCTCGACTTAGTCGGCTGATCGACTAAGTCGGTATTTGTTCAAGTCGACTTACGTCGACTTGCTCCTTCTACATCTCCCCCACAAATAAAACATTTCTTCGTCCCGAAGAAAAGAGGGAGGTACCAAAATTGAAATCCTGTCGAACCCTTCATACTTGCTCCTGTTGAGGACTATGTAGGCGGATGGTCGGCCGTCGCTGAACGCATACTTCGATGATGGCTGGAGCTGTGAGATTACAACATTGGTTCCGTTGCCAGTAGTACATAACTGGAATATATGCTCACATATGATACCAGAACAGGAGATAATGGACTGGTGGGAGCGAAAAATTGCTAACTATCTACAAAATTACGCACGAAGGAACAGATTGATAGTCGCAGAAGCAAAAGCCATATTTTTCACTGAGACTCACGAAAAGTTTATCGAATCCGTCCCACACCTGTTGAAGCAGCTTTTGGATGAGAAAACTGGACAAGACTAAAGAAGAACAGTTACTCCAGAAACTGATCCAAGGAGGACGTACAAATCTATCGGAGTGGTTTGAAAAGATAGCCGACGACTTCTGTGAGCAACAAGCAGTCGAAGACAGGAATTCTGTGGAAACTGTCCGACAGAAATTTTTCACAGAATTTACTGATCAATTCTTGTGTTCCTTGCCGACTTTGCTGTTCAAATTTTTAATAGAAAAAGGAGCAGGCCATATTGTCGAAGCTCGACCACTATTACGCGAACCCCCACCAAATACTAACTGGGCAGAGAAACAGAAGAAGTGGGAAAAATTCATCGCTGAAAGGGAGTGGGAATACTTCCTGAGTAAGTAGACACTATCCGAGCTTTCTAAAAAGCGTCGAGTAGGCCATGGGGGGGTAGCTGGTCGTGTGTCGGACCTAGAGCATAGTGGATTCTAGTCAACCAGAGTTTTAGTCGCCAGTAATGAACAATCGACCGACGAGGACCTGAAGGCATAGTCTTGTACGAAATTATGTCATACATTAAGAGAATTGAACGGGACGAAAGACAGCAGAGAAGGGAATCCAGACGAGAAAGAGCCGCAGAGCTGCAGCGAAACCCTAGGGAGACCGACCATGATGACGTACCGCCAGAGTCGGGTCATGACCGACGCAGAGAAGGCAAAGAAGAAGAGGGGTCCCCTAAAGATGACGAAATGTGGATAGAGCAGCCAGAAGCTCTCCAACTAATTGTTCCCGACGAAGGAGTAACCCTTTCCACAGTAAGTCCGCGTACCAGAATACAAACTATTATAGAAGATGACCTTCGACTAAGAGCTTGCGACATTACACTCTGGAGTCGACTAGGGGACGAACCATATCCAGGTCGACATCTTGTAATACGTCGACCGATCGAAGGGAATTGGGTGACCTTTCAAACGGCACCCTCCTTTCGTAGTATCCACTTGCTCCTGCCGACACATGAAGGAGCACCCCCCCTGCCACATACAACTTCAGAAGATACACAAGAGTCAGACCTGAGCATGCACAATGACAGTGGGTCATTAAGAAGACAAATTATCAACAATCCACTATTCGACGAGAAAGAGTCGACACCCGATGGAAGCACAAGTTCCGTCGACCAAAACCCCATCGTCACCTCGACAGATTCGACTGACTCAACAACCCCACCCCTTACAACCCCACCCAAACCACCCACCCTGCCAACTTCAGAGAGTAGTGACAGTGACTCCGACATGGGTCACGAATCTGCTCAAATTCCCCTTTATGAGGGCGACGAAGACCCCAGACGACATTGGTTCATCTGTGAATCAATATGGGAGGCCAACAAGGTCACAGAAGAAGAACGCCAGATGGCCCAGTTCGCCGGAGCCCTAAGGAAAAGGGCTCTAACATGGTATATGACATTTTCTGAACGACATCCCAGAGCAACGAAATCAGAGATAAAAATGCAATTCCTATCATTTTTTAAGACCCCAGACGCCAAACACCTGGCCGCCAAGAAGCTGAAAACAACATCCCAGAAGCCAGGAGAAACAGTTCGCGACTACGATAAACGATGGAAGGATCTATTGAGCCAGTTAGATTATACTATTGATGAACAATTACTAATTCAATGGTTCCTTGCAGGACTCTCACAGAAGGTTCGCCGACACATCAGTCTGGAAACTTTCAAGTCATATGAAGATGCGCTGACAAAAGCTCTGCAGATCGAGATGGATGAAGACATACCTGCATATCATACCGACCACCGTTTGGAGGAACAGTTGGAAAACGTGCAGAAGTCCTTGAAAGAGCTGACCCTGAAGAACCAAGAAGTCTGGTGCACTAACTGTTCAACAGCCGGGCATTCCAAATATACTTGTCGACAGTAATTCAGCCGACAAGATGTCCGCTTTGTGCAGACAAAGACATTTTGCGACATTTGCCAGGAACGTGGAGACCATTCCACAGCCGACTGTCCTTACAATATGAAGAATGGGAAGGCTTCATGGTGTGCCATCTGCGAGACTGCAAATCATAACACGGCCGACTGCCATCTTAACCTAAAGAATAGACAGAATTATCAGGCCGTCTACCAGACAAATGTAGTAGCACAGAACACGGAGCAAAACAATAACAACAACCAGAATGGACAACGCAATGATGGCCGACGATATGAACGCAGAAATGACAACCGACGCCCAGGGTTTGGAAGAACAGGTCGATTCGTTGGGGGTCGAGAAATAAGAAGTCGTCGACCCACATAATGCTTTATCTGTTACAAATAAGGGCACAGATGCGCAGACTGTCCGTATAAGGACAGAACTGATCTCAAATTTTGTACACACTGTGGGGTAGGCGATCACTTCTTGGAGGATTGTCCTACCATGTTGGAAAAAATTAGCAATAAAAAGAATGTTAATGTCTTGTCTTGTGTCCAGAAGAATGATGTAATAAACACTAAGAATTTACACATTGTCACTCGACAAGGCACCAAAACCGGGCCTGACAACCCTCAGATTAGCAAGATCACACCCACAAATGCATACCCTGACCCTAGCAAGGAACAACACACATACCAAGAAGCTACACACATATTTCAAAATCTTGCACAGCACGAAGATAATATTCACAGTCGACTTAGCTCGACCCAACAATTAACCCATCTTATTCAGACAGACAAATCTGTAGGCAACTTCATTGATTTATTGCAACAAATCAAAAGCACAAACCCTGAGAAACAAACTAAGAACATTTGTAGCTTAAATTAAAAAGATAAAAATGATGTCGACCCACTAGTCGACCTAGAAATTGAAGGATACCACGTACGACAAGTAGTCCTTGATTTTGGCTCGCAAGTAAATATTATGACTAGGGATACATGGGAACAAATGGGTAAACCTCGACTCTATGAGTCAGGCATCTACCTAAAACTGGCCGACCAAGGTCTTATTGAACCTATTGGGGTGTGGAAAAATGTAGACACAACCATTAAAGGTATATCGACTAAGGTTGATTTTGAAATTATTGACCCTAAGGAAGGATCTAGCTCCTTCCCAGCCCTTGTCGGTCGACCCTGGGGTCGAAAGATGAAAGCCTCTATCTCCTTAGATAAAGAAAGGATCAAGCTAAAAGGAAATGGCCAAAAAGTCATTGTACCCATCAACCCTTCCCAAGGAAATCCTTGGATAGAACCTATTGAGGACGAGGTCGATGTTAGACAGCTATACCAAATCCACAACAATAATGACTACACTGAACCAAATAGCTATGGGGAGCTTTACTTAGGTAACCCCGACTCAGTCGGATATAATTCATATGTGGAACTCTACAACTGGGAAATAGAAAATTATGAAACACAAGCAAGAGGGTGCTGGACTATCCAAACAGTACAGAAAAAACCCACCCGACAGTGCTTTATAGTCTCAATTATCCCCAAGATTTTTGAGAGAAAAATAAGAGAACACCCTACCTTACAACCGACCAACGAAAACACCAGGCAACAACCTAGGTATAAGGAGAGGGAATCCCCAGTCATGCATGTTGAAAAAGTGTCTAAAAACATTGGAGAACATGGCCGACTATAGACCCTAGTAGAAACCTTCACAGGTCAAGTAGCTAGATGGTGGGACACCCATCAGACTAAACTACAGACCTGGACTAATGCTGCAACTTACTTTATTGAAAGGTTTGGTGGCAGGAAGTTAACCTCACAAACACAGATCCCTATCTTCACCCAGGGACAAAACCCCGAAGAACATATTAAAACTTGTGAAAAAGAGT
>LPNX010817057.1:8484-65304 GCA_001517045.1 Pseudotsuga menziesii | reverse complement strand
AGTTCAAGGAAGGAAGTCGACAGATCAATGAAGCTAAAGCTCCAGAATGGTTAGATGCGAAAGTAAGAACTAAGGAGGTAGACATTTCAAATGATGATCGCCGAAAGATAGCCAAAATTGGTGACTATTGGAATGAGCAACAAACTGCTGAAATAGTAACTTTACTTAGAGAATTCCAAGATGTCTTTGCAAGGGATTATAAAGATTTGAAAGGATTAGTTCAAGAAATGGGAGAGATGAAAATCGACACTAAACCTGATGTCCGACTTATTAAGAAACGACCTTATAAACTAGCTCATAAATATAAGGAAATAGTTAAAAAGGAGATCGACAACATGTTGGAAGCAGGGATTATTTACCCCATTGACCAGTCGAAATGGGCAAGTCCCATGGTCGTGCAGCCTAAGTCGTGCAAACTTAGTCCCATGGAGATGTAGAAGGAGCAAGTCGACATAAGTCGACTTGAACGAAGACCGACTTAGTCGATCATCCGACTAAGTCGAGGGACCGACTTAGTCGATCAGCCGACTAAGTCGGTCGGCTGAGTAAACACAGTGATTAGAGTCTGTTAACTAATAGTCGTGTCGGTTCGGTGAACCGACAGGTAGTTATGATTGTAACTATTTGTAACCTATATATATTAGGCTGTTGAGCCTCACAAGAACTCAGTTCAGTTCTTGGTTTT
The DNA here is from genome assembly GCA_001517045.1 of Pseudotsuga menziesii. Lineage (NCBI taxonomy): Eukaryota > Viridiplantae > Streptophyta > Pinopsida > Pinales > Pinaceae > Pseudotsuga > Pseudotsuga menziesii. Next base: position 64,619 of record LPNX010817057.1, on the reverse strand, counting down.
GTACGATTTATTGAGAATAATATAATCTGTTCATCCTATCTGTTCTTCTCTCTTGTATCTGTGTATATTTCTGTATATTTTTGTATGTATTATTGGTAACCTTATGTGATCTGTGAGATTACAACAATAGCTCTCTCGACAACTCGGTAACTCTGCAAATCAATGTAATTCAACTCTACACAATGGTGTCTTCCGACCATACCAATATTCCTCTTATAGCACCAAATCGACTCATACTTCATCATTATGACCAAATCATTCATTAACTACATGAATATGTCACCGATTCTTCCAACTCACCGGTTGGATTCGCCATCATTACACGTCACTTCTACAAGCATCGTCATTTAATTATTTTAACTGTCTTAATTGATTACTGATCTGATGTCTACTTGTAGCCCTGTGATTGTCATAGCATGACCTCCTACTTGCGCGAATAACTCTTATTCTTGCGCAAGCACTCCATTTTGGTGTTCCTTTCATTCATGCATGATTCTATCGATTCTTTTATTTATTTTTTAATTGTGCAATGCCTCAAGCATCACGTGGTTCTAGCCCTATCCGACAGGGCTTCAGATGACTACTATTCACAAACTTTGGTGGCATTTCTCCATCTAATTGCGCCTCCAGAAGTAATAGAATTAATAAGGTATGGACCTAACCAATGCATCTGTAACTTACCTGGATGCTTCATGAACTTGCTGTCATAAGTAGCACCAAATATCCTTGCTGAAACTGCTTGTTCTTTATGTGGAGATCATGCCAAGCCTTTTTTCGATCCTTCTCGATGCACTGATGGAATCCTACAATAAAGCAGTCCTCTTCAAGATCTATCAACTGCATTGTTCGCTCCTCTAGCACTACTTCATCATCCATTCTCATTGTTTCTACAATGCCCGGACTGGGAACAATGTACTCCATAGGCATGACTTCCTCTTTCCCATATACCAATTTCAACGATGTCTGCCCCGTCAATCTCTTGCAAGTGGTGCGATATGCCCACAATACTGTGGGAATCTTCAAGTCCCATTCATCGCGGTTAGCATTACATACCTTAGTAAGTGCATGCTCCAAGATCTTGTTGAAAGCTTCTACTATTCCATTTGACTATGGATGATATGGGGTACTTTTCTTATGTTGTATTAGCAACTCCTCTATCAGTGCACTTAATGTGCGGTTGATGAAGTGACTTCCTTGGTCGCTCATCAATATCCTTAGACACCCAAACTGTGTCACAATTTTTTTAAACAGGAATCTTGTTGTTGTCGCAGCGGTGCAATCCATGACTACTGTAGCCTCCACCCACCTCGTTAAGTAGTCTGTCATTGTGATTATGTATTGCGTGTTAGTTCTCTTCCCAGGTGGGTTGATTGGACCCACAAAAGTCTGCAAGGTTACTTGTGGCACTAGTGGCATCTCATCCCACTGTGATGGTTTTCTAGTGCGTTAACAGATATCGTAGCTCCGTGCATAATCTGTCACATCATTATATAAAGTGGGCCACCAAATCCTTGCGTGAAGCACCTTTCTTGTAGTATCTCGTCCTCCGTAGTGTCCACCAACAACTCCCGCATGGGCCTTCTCTAATATATCTCCTTGTTCATGTGGTAGGACACATCACCGCAAAATATCGTCTGGACGTAGTTTATAGAGTTGGCTAGCAATCAACTAGAAATCTGAGGCCTTAACCTCTAACTGCTTCTTCTAACTTGTTGAAAATTCCTCTGGTGCAACTCCCATCATTAAGAATTGAATGATTTTATCATAATGATCATCTGCTATGTCGATTCTAAATAGTTGTGCATCCAGCAATCCTTATTCAATATTTGTTGGCTCTTCGCCTATCCCAATCCAATATAAGTGATCGAGGATAGCATTCAAGCAACCCTACTTCATAATTATCTCAAAATCAAACTCCTAAAAGAGAAGTAGCTAGCATCATATATTCCCCCTGAACATAGGCTTATTGACTAGGTACTTTAAATCATAATGGTCGGTAAACATCTTAAAATGACTTCCTAAGAGGTAATTCCTAAATTTCTACAATGCATATACCATCGCCATACCTTCTCTCTCTGTGGTCATATATTTTTTCTTAGCAAATGACATCTTCCGACTAGTGAAAGGGATCAGGTGATCAAGATATCCTTCATCTGGTTTCACGAGCACCACCCCCAACACAACAGATCATGCATCCACATGGACATGAAACTCCTTGTTCCACTCTAGGAACACAAGTATTGGTGTCGAAGCCATCTTGGCCTTTAGTGTATCAAAGCTTCGTTGAAATTATTGACTCCATACAAATACAACATCTTTCTTCAATAGTTTCTCCATAGGGGCAGTAATCGCAACGTACCCTTTGATGAATTTGTGATAATAACCGGTATGCCCTAGTGTTACCCTAATCATATTCACATTCATCAGTGGTGGTAAGCTCAAAATGAACTCTATTTTCGCAAGATCGACCAATAATCCTTGCTTGCAAACAATGTGGCCCAGCAACATTCCAAAAGGTGCACAGAAATTACACTTTTTTGAGTTCAACGCAATTTGATGTTGTCGACATATTTCCAACATTAGTTGTGGGTTTTCTAGATGATCCCTAATCAAAAAATACACTATCCAATCATCCATATAAAATTGTAGGAACTTCTGAATGAAATCTTTGAAATTAGCGACAACAACCCAGGAAAATATTGTAGGTGCATCTTCAATCCAAAAGGCATTATTGTGTATTGGAAACAAATCCATTCAGTAAAAAATGTTCTTTAATGCCAATCCTCCTTTGAGATCCTAATTTGGTGATAACCATAGAATCCATCTGTGAAAGAATACATCTCCTAACCGTGTACAACTTCCAACACTTCATCTGTGAATGGTGTTGGAAATGGATTATCCATCCAGGAATCATTCAATTTTCTCAGATCGAAATAGATCCGAACTTCACCTGTTTTCTTATCTTGGACCACCATAGGACTGATCCATTTCAATTCTTCTAGTGGCTCAATTATTCTAGCATCCAACATCCTATCCAGCTCGTATTTAACCCTCTCCTTGTATCATGGATTCAAGTGATACTGCCTCTACCTTACGAGTTTCACATCTGGTTTTAATGGAATCTTCATCTCTCCCAAATCACCCAATAACCCTTTCATTTCATAGAATTTGGTTGGAAATATATCTTGAAATTCATGCAGTAGATCTGTGATCTTTGCGATAGTATCATCGTCCCAATAGTCCCCAATACTTGCAAATTTTGGATTCTCCTCTATCCCAATGTTGACTTTTCTAATTTTCAGCGGTTGGTTCATGGGATCGATCGGTATATCTTGCACTGTGACATCCTACTCCTTTTTGTTTCTGGAATATTTATATTATGTAGCTCATCATTGTCCTCAGGTTCACCAGACACATTATAACATTCCATCATCGACTGCATGTGGCAATGCGCATGTGGATCCACTCAATATGCAATTGGCACTACCTTCAACACTGCATTGCCGGATGAGTTGAAGCACATTATGGACATCTGGATTGGTATCCATGAAATGGAAAGTATGATAAAAGAAAACTATCATATCTTCCCAAGTGGTTCTTTCTTTGTGCAACTCCGCTGATACATACCATGATCTTGGCATTTCATCCAATGTGTGGACAAATCCATGGACCCATTCACCCTTCATTCACGATTCCCACAGAGTCTGACATTCCATCAAGTGTTTGCTGGGGTCATTCCACCCATTGTACCTCCCAGAGAGATATATTTTAGTCCTTCCTCTAGCACCAGCAATCACTGCAATTCTGAAACCTTCTCTTAAAACTCCATTAAGAATGCAGATAGCTTAGGAAGCCCCTCGTATATTGGAAATTTGACAATATCAGTCGCGACATGGCACAGCGACTGAGTGATCAAACCAAACTTCCTAACTAACGCCTCGTGCATGCGATTATGCTAGTTTTCTAATGCATCACTAGAATCAGAGGATGCAGAACTAGCACTGCACCAACTAATTTTTCCATTGGTAGTTGGGTGGATGTAGTCCTCTAAAATGTTGCAAGCATGATCCCATCCCTTGACAACTTCATCTTTCACTGGTTCAATATATCTCCACCCTTCGTTTGGATCCATAGGATAGATGACTTGGATGTCATGGTTTTCAAACATCATCATCCACTGCTTGAAGTTAATTACTACCATACTATCATTGGCCCATCCAATCCCCAACAATTTAGGATAGGAGCCTCCCCCATCAACAACTTCAATAACATCGAAATCAGCGTAGATATTCATACCTTCAACATCTACGACCAGGTTTGATACACGTCTGATTGGTTGTACTTTTCCTTGATTAGCCAATCACAACTGCATAGGGGACCGACCCAATGTCGTCCTCCCTATCTTATTTCATGTCTGCTTTATCAGGATATTCACATATGAGTCGAGATCCATAATAATTGAATCTACTTCATAGTCCCCTATCTGAATGTTCATGTGCATTTCTTTTCCCATATTTTTCTTATGCAAAGAGTTCACCACAGAGTCCTTCCTCTCTTTACCCAGTCTATGCAACATATTCTCAATCTCAGCAAGATCATTGGGATCTCTAGCCAGTGACAAGCAACTCCCAAAGAATTTTTGCAAGGTACCATGTTCTCATGATAGTCCTTCCTCCAAGGAAGAATCAAAAGTAGAGGGAATTTCATAAATAGGCTACCTAATAGGATTTCTTCTAATCACAGCCCATGCTTTGAAGAATGTATCTCGCTCTACAACAATGTTGAATGGTACCTTCTTCTTTCCATCGAATCAAACCTGCAGATGGTGCCCATCTTCTCCTGTCGCTGCACCTTCGCAGGTGACGATAGAAACATCGACATCCTCCGTTCTGTTCTATGTTGATATCCTTGCAACTATCGATCCTAGATTTTGGTTTATCTGCTTATTCTGGTTCATCGATGGATTCTAGTTTAATAGTGGGTTCATTGGTTGATTCACAGTCTGATTTTGAGGTGGAATTTGATTCTGGTCCTGGTTCTACAACTGATTTTTTAGTTGATTTTGATTCTGCAACTGGTTCTCATTCTGCAACTGAGGGAGATTTCCCGCCTACCATCTTGTGATTAGTTGTGGGAAGTTCTCGATAGTATGATCAATTGCAGTGTAGTATGTACATGAACACTACAATTGTGGGAAATATCTTTGGTAATTTCTGAATACCCCACAATTGGAACACTGCCTGGGTCCGCGACCTCGTCCTCCTCCTCTACCAAAGCCTCCTCCTCTTCCTCGAAATCTTCCGTGGAATCCTCCTTGATGCTGGCACTACAGCTGAGCCAATTGCTGCGGTGGGGGATTCAACTGCTGTTGAGCATAGTGTGCTTCCTAAACATACTGTCGCTGTGTTTGATCCATCAACATTTGATTATACTACGACTACGGTGTGAACTATGGTTGTGGTGCAAACTAAGGTTGAGGCTATGACGGTGTAAACTGCATTTGTGGTGGTGGTGTATACTACGGTTGAGGTAGAGATTGTACCACCTAAGGCTGTGGCTGTGATTGTTGTACTATGCAATGATATTCATCCTTCACATAGTATAAGTCATACGTCCTTTCCTGAAGTTGTTACACCAAAATCTTGCACTCTGGATCAATGTGTTAACCCTTTGCCTAATCCCCAAGTTTCTCTTTGATAAAGTTGAATGAGATTGAGATTTTCCTTCTTTTCTCCCTCTCTAGGAAGGTCGAGACTCTTATCCTTCATGCTAGGATCATCAAAGGTGATTTTTCCCTTCATGCTAGGCACACTGATGTCGGTGCTGTGTCTTCCACTGTTAGGAGCATCGATGACGTTTTTTCCCTTTTTGGAAAGTGCACTAGTGGTGTTTTGAGGGCAAAAAATGAAGATTCGAGACCCTTCTCGAAGGTGGATGAGGTGATGATTTATCCCTATTATCTAGGTGAGGTGGCATTCAGTTCCTAACCTATAGGGAAGATCCCTTTGATTCCTCCTCCTAATCCTTAACCTACTCTATCCCTTTAGCCTTATAAATTAAGCCCTCTCTCCATTTGGAAGAGAGGAAGGACTATGGTACTCTTATGTTGGTGGAATTTCTAGGTGGCTTACTATCTTGCTTTAGAGGCTTTGCATTGGATTGTTGGATGGAAGATTGCAGCATTAAGGTTAGGTTGTGATGTTCCTTCTCATTGTAATTCTATGTTCTCCTTGATTACATCAATACAAATCTCTTTCCATAAATGTTATTGCATTGATAATGTTTAGAGCTTTCTTCCATAACTATTATCTTAGATCAATTAAATGTTTGGATACACATATGTTGTTTTCTTATTTCCACTTGCTTGATAGGGTTTTGTAGCTGAATATTTGAAGGCTCTAGATCTTGAATCAACAAAGAGAGAAGAGGATCTGCGATTAACAGGTAAGTGATCTATCTATTTCTTTGCATTTTTGTTTGATCTAGGAAAGTAGATTGTATTTTGTATTTGATTTGTTCTATATCCACTTGGAATAGGAAGATCTTCCTTGATTCTAATTGAGTAGATTTATCCAATAACAAATTTGGTGACCATACTGGGCAATGTACATAGATATGATTTCTTTTGTTTTCTATATTTCATGTCTCTTTATCAGTCCTTTTTCTAGCCTCTAGAGACCTTCCCTCCTTTATATTTTGTCTTTGAAGAGTGTATTACATCCTCTTGATACTCTTTGGGTCACTATCAAACCTTCTTCTCTTTTCCCATAGGAAACCCAGCTTTTACTCTGTCTGTTTCTCCACCGGCGCACCTGGGTTGTGTAAACAAAGCGCCGCTGGGGTCACTTTTTAGTGGCGTAAGTGTTGGCTCTATAGGCACTCTTTTCTTTAGTAGACAGTGCACCATCTGTGATTTTGTGCAATGTAGTAGGAGTTCTGAAACGCTCTAGTGCAATGTAGCATGTACATCATAGGTAGGCGCTTTTTTGTAGTATAGTATGCGCGCCGTAGGTGCTCTGGTGCAGTACAGGAAAGTGCGCCGCCCTTTGAAACTCAGTTTTTAGCCTGATTTTCCTTCATTTTTGGGTTTTGGTTTGATGGATTTTGGTTTTTAGGCTACATGTGATAGTCATATACCCCCTAGATCCAGAATTATCTCTTCCTCCTATCAATCATTGAGTGTTTTGGTTGCATTTTGGTTGTTTTGGAGCAATTCTTGATTATTTTGGAGTTGTTTGGGTGCTTGTTATACTCCTTTTGATTTCTGAATGAATGGAGTGTTGTAGGTGTTCTCTCTTTGTAGATCTGAGAAGAGAATTATCCTTTTATTTATTGTTCAGATTCATGTTTGTTTGAAAAGGAAACTCAATCAAAAGAGAAGCAAAAAAAAAAAAACAAGCCAAAAAGGGACCACCCTTGCTCGTGTATGAATTCACAGGTATTTTCAAGAATTGTATTTGATGTTGATATTTAAAAGCTTCATAGTTTCCTTTGAATAGAACTTGGTTTTCTTATATCTCTGATTTCTATCTTGTTTAACAGAAAACTCTTTCCCTACCTTAGGTAGTTTTCATCGAAAGAGAAATGTGCATTGTCATGTAGCTAGGATTTGCATTCTGTTTACATTTCCTGTCTACACATCATGAATTCACTTAACCGCTCAAGATAAAATTAACACTATATTAGGTTTAAAATAATTTATTAACTATGTGTAAGTTAGTGACATGTTTGGGCGTCATAAAATGTAGCAGTTGTCGCTAATTTGTTTGCACTAAAACCCAGGACTCGTGCGGCTCTTCCACATACTGTCGGTATATCGAACGACCTTTCACGTACCCTTGAGGTATATAGAAAGGAAATTCACATAATCGATTATAGTTCAAAATAACCCTTGTGAATTGTTGTGCATTAGACAACATTACTACCGATTTGAGCTCCCCTGTACCTAGCATATATTGGCAGACCCTCTTAGGATTCCTGTGACCAACTGACTTATCCTTTTGGCCTGTCCTGTGAGGTTCTTGACTTTTGATCCACTCCTATTCACACAGTTTGCTTGTGGCTTTTATAATTGTGTAGTGTTTGATCTTGTGTGGTATTTCAGATATTCTTAGAGAGTTCATATATGGGAGACTCTCCCGAGACCACTAGTTAAGAGAACCCTTTTCAAGGTATGCCTTTTGTTTCTCCCCCTTGTGGAGATGTTGGTACTCCCTTCATGGCTACTTTGAACCTTTCTGGATTGACTATAGGATTACCTATATAGTTATTCTCCAATCATGTCATACCAAATGCATCCTTTGTGTCGGATCCTGGTCCTTTACTGCATGAACATCAAACTCATGTGAACCCTTCTCCTTCTTCCTCGACTGTTGAATCGACTTCCCTTTCTTCCTCTTCACCTGTTGAAAAATCTAATGCTAGTAAATGGGCGGGTAAGAAGAAGATGAAAAGGAAGGCTGAGAAGAACAACACTAAGTAGAAGGTCATCACTCCAACCTCTGATATTTATGTTGGAATCCCACTAGCCACTGGTCATCATGATGGGGGTATTTATGTACCTTTTTTCGAAACCCGTAAAGATAAGTTCCCTTATATATTGTGCAAGGGTGATTGCCTTCTCAAGGACTGTCCTGGTCTCTCCCTTGTGTCATAAGTGTGGTATAAACATCCTATGTCATCAGTCTCTAATCATCATGTTGATGATGCCCCATCAACCAGTGAATTTTTGGTTAAGAGTCGAAAAGGAAAGGTCAGGTATCCTTTCTTACTATGTAAGGATATGCACCACACTTACCTTTGTTCTCACATGGATGAAGCTTCAAATTTGTTGGAAGATCTTACTGTTCCTCAGCAACGACTTCCAATCGGTAATCGTAATTTGTCTCTTGATATTCCATTGGTTGATCCCACTCTTCCATTGAAGAGTGAAGTTGAAGCGGTCAATCCAAGTCCATCCTTGGCTGATCCCACTCTTCCTTCAAAGAGTGAATTTAAAGTGGTTGAGTCGATGTCATCTCCACTCAATCCCACTCTTTCATCAAAGAGTGTTGAGACTGAAGTAGTCCCTTTGAAATAGTCTTCATCTTCTCCCTCTCTACCAATTGAGAGTGAAAACCATCCCGCTGAATTTTTCGTAGTTAGTTTTGATTATTCTATGCAAGAGGAAATTTTGTCTCTTTTGACAGAACTCTCTCCAACTAGTGAGGTTATTTCCTTTGAATGGAGTTACCTAACAGAATATTGTCTTCATTCGAGTGTTCCTTTCCAGATAGTTGTGGGAGTTAATTCTAAGAGTATACTCTGCACTATCATTGATGAAGGGGATTCTGTTAGTATTCTATCCTCTACTACTTGGCAAGCCATAGGTTCTCCTCCACTTATGCTAGCTACCGATCATGTCCTGGCTTTTAATCAAATACCCACAGTGCCTTTAGGGATCCTTCCTTAGTTTCCTATTACTTTGGAAGGAAAAACTATCTGTATCGATGTTATGGTAGTCCAAGGTCCCTTAGATTTCAATCTACTCCTTAGGCAAGATTATGTTCATGCCATGAAAGTTGTAATGTCCACACTCTTTCAAGTGATGTATTTTCCCCATGATGGGAATATTGTGACCGTTGACCAGCTTTCCTTCATTAAACCTGATTATCATGTGACTCCTAATCATCAGACTTCTCTAAATGTCCTGCATGTTCTTGTGGTTCATTCCCCTTCTAGTTAGCTTCTTCCCATCATAGGTAAAATGGGGGGCATGGCTCTAGCCCCTGGATATCATACTGGAATTTAGTAGTTATCTTCTTATGTAAGGGGGAAACCCACCAACCATTGGACATCTTGTTGGTTTGGAACTGTTAGTGAGCATAGTTCCCATTCTATGTCAAGCTCATTAAAAAATGAAACAAACATTGTGAGCATAGTTCCCATTCTGTGTCAAGCTCATTAGAAAAATGAAACAGACATTGTGAGCATAGTTCCATTTCTGTTTCAAGCTCATTAAAAAAATGAAACAGGTTAGCAAGCATAGTTCCCTTTTTGTGTCAATATCACTCAAAAATGAAACGAATTTATCCAAGCATAGTTACTTTCTATTTTAAGCTTGTGTAAAAATGAAACAGGTCCCCACAAGCATGGTTATTTTCTGTTTCAATCTTGTGTAAAAATGAAATAGGTCACCTTGAGCAGTGTTTATTCTTGGTTTCAAGCTCGTTAAAAAATAAAACTGACCTTGAGCATAGTTCCTTTTTCATGTCAAGCTCGTTAAAAAATGAAACAGATTCTTCCATTATGTCAAGACTTGATGAAGTTTAGGAGCATGTACCCTATCTCTTTATCGGTGTTAAGTTGCTTGACAGTTATACTGGGGGCAAGTACCAACCACTGCACATCATGTTGAGAAATCACCCATCAATGGAAGTCAATTTGAGCATACTTTATTTCAGTTTTGAGCTCGTTAAACCATGAAATGACCCTTTTGAGCATAGTTCATTTTCTATTTCAATCTCGTTAAAAATGAAGTAGGTTGCCTTAAGAATAGTTTACCTTTTGGTTTCAAGTTTTCATAAAAATGAAACCATGTTTTGAGCATAGTTCTTATTCTATTTCAAGCTTGTTAAGCAATAAAGTAGATACCCTGAGCATTCTTTAAACTAATCTTCGAGCTTGTTAAAAACAGTGAGATGGTGTTGAGCTTACTTTTCATTTTTTGTGCTCTGGTTAAAACATGAAAACTGGTTTGAGCTTACTTTATCGCTTTTTCATGCTCTGGATTCAAACATGAAAAAGGTTCCAAGTGCCTTTTATACCTTAGGCTGCTCGTTAAAAACTCAGTGAAGAGGTATCAAGTATAGTTTTACTGTTTTTCAAATTCGTTAAAATCGGATTATGGAAGAAGAACTCATTATGGAGTTATATTTAAGCTATTTTTAGTCTCCTTAAAAACACAAAAAGATTGCCAAGCGAACTTGTTACATTCACGCTTGTAAAAGAATCTGAACGGTCGACTAGTCGGGGGTAGGTTATCTCTTTTTTTGGACCTTCTAGCCTTATTTAGGAAAAAGGACATTTTAGAGTCTTCTTAGTCATTTCAAACTCTCTAAACATGAAACGATAAATGATTTTGCTTTCATCGGACTCATAAAATCAAACGATGAAGGACCCTTTTCTAGGAACAAAAGCCTCCTTTCTCAGGTTCATAAAACATATGGGAATGGACTCATCACTTGATGAGCTATATCGAGCATTAGTTACCCTTTTCTAGCTCATTAAAAAGCAAAGAGGCACTCATCAATCATGATGGGGAAATTAAGGAAAGAATTTGTATTTTGTTATGGCAGTATATAGTCACTCTTGAACATGGCACTTATTTGCATATGCATTTCAATACTTGGGTAGTCATTTTGTCTTCGAGTCCTGCTAATTCCTAAAATCTTCTTACTCCTTTGAGTTTTCCAAGAATACTCTCACCATCTGTTGCATTGGGGGATTGGTATCAATCTCATGTCAATACTACCAAGTCATGCCATGCCCATGTTCAAGAGAAGTTTGGTCATCTTATCACTGTCTGTAGTCATCTTACCTTCTATCATGTTGGTCATCCCTGAGTCAGTTTCATACATCACTCTGCTATCCAGTTTACTCCAAAACATCTATGATTGTATTTCGTGTCAATGATGGGGGATTCATCATGGCCCTCCTTCAACGATTCTATTCTTGTCGACTTCAACACCTTATCCAGGAATTAGAGTTAAAAACCATGTCAAGTACCTTTGGACTGCATTCCTCAATGGCAGGTTACGTTGCTTTCAACATGAGTTTACATCATTGGCTCTTTATTGAAAGATATCATCGAGTGTTCAACTCCAAGTCCTTTATTCACATTCGATGGTATTTAATGATATACCTTGGGAATCATTAACATCAATGGTGCTTTCCCTCGCACTTATTAACAGTTTACATCATTGATTGGTAATCAAGAGGTTTCTACCATGTTCGACGTCAAGACATTGTAATCACATGGTTAGATTCGTATCATTTTGGGTTCGGCTTGAAGACCCTAGGTTGTCAGATATCTTCACCCAGGTTGCGATGGAGTTTGTTTTGAGTCATATTATATAGATCCACTTTGTATTGGTCATGGTTTTGTTATCATCTCATCATGGAGCTACGCTTGTGTCTAGTAGCCATGATTGTGTTCACTCAGTCTCTACTGCCATGGATCTGCATTATATTGGTTAGCATCCATGTTATGAGTCATATGAGATTTGAGTGTGTGGTACTACAGTAGCTTCTAGCCAACATCCTTGCCTTACATTTCTTCTCTTTGAAAATCATTCACCTATCGCATTCCTCTAACTTCATGCTTTGGATAGCATTCTGTTACACCGAAATCAAGCACTATGGATTCATGTGTTAACCCTTCGCCTAATCCCTAAGATTCTCTTTGCTAAAGTTGACTGAGATTGAGATTTTCCTACTTTTTTCCCTCTCTAGGAAGGTCAGCGCTCTTATCCTTCATGCTAGGAGTGACAAAGGTCCTTTTTCCCTTCATGCTAGGCACGCCGATGCTAGCGCTCTGTCTACCACTAGTAGGAGCGCCAATGGCATTTTTTCCCTTTTTGGAAAGTGCATTAGTGATGTTTTGAGGGAAACAAATGAAGATTCGAGACCCTTCTCGAAGGTGGATGAGGCGGTGGTTTATCCCTATTATCTAGGTGAGGTGGCATTCGGTTCCTAAACTATAGGGAAGATCCTTTTGATCCCTCCTCCTAATACTCAACCTACTTTATCCCTTTAGCCTTATAAATTAAGCCGTCTCTCCATTTGGAAGGGAGGAATGACTATGGTACTCTTATGCTGGTGGAATTTCTAGGTGGCTTACTATCTTGCTTTAGAGGCTTTGGCTTGGATTTTTGGATGGAATATTGCAGCATTAAGGCTAGGTTGTGATGTTCCTTCTCATTGTAATTCTATGTATCTCCTTGATTACATTAATACAAATCTCTTTCCATAAATGTTATTGCATTGATAATGTTTATATCTTTCTTCCTTAACTATTTTCTTAGATCAATTATATGTTTGGATACACATATGTTGTTTTCTTGTTTCCACTTGCTTGACAGGGTTTTATAGCTAAATATCTGAAGGATCTAGAGCTTGGATCAACAAAGAGAGAAGAGGATCCGCGATCAACAGGTAAGTGATCTATATATTTCTTTGCATTTTTGTTTGATCTAGGAAAGTAGATTGTATTTTGTATTTGATTTGTTCTAGATCCACTTGGACTAGGGATATCTAGCTTGATTCTGATCGAGTAGATTTATCCAATAACAAAAGTAGGTCATATGCACGACAATATTTATCTTCATGTCCCACAGATCGACAAAATGAGCAATGTAGGTTAGTAGGATTTGTCACCATCTTCTTCATGTATCCACATTCCTTGTTTTGATGCCCACAGACTTGGAATATGCAGCACCATGGTACACTGCCACAACTCAGTGGGTTCGACACCCCAGATAACATATAGTTTCAGAATTCAGGGCAAGTATCTTTGGTATGTCCATCCACCGACATCGAGTGCACCAAAGATCTTCGTGATTCTCTTCCCCTTCTTAATGTCTTGTAACTGAAGTGTCAAGTTTGACAGCTGCTCCTGAATTTGGTTCATGCGAGCTGTGCTTTCTCCAATAGGAGAATCCTCCAACTTCATTGCGATCTCCAGACTCTCGCTCTGTGTCGTGATATTTTGCTGCATTGGTGGTTACTAGATATGAGATACCAACGCTGTGATAAACCATTCTTTGTGGTAAACATCGCTCATGTCAAAACTGACTCTTCCCATCAGTTTCTTAAATCTTTGATCAAAATACCAAACGGTATCATTAGGAAATTGCTTAATATCCTTTAAATATGTAATATACTACACTTTAGATTTGGGTTTTTTGAATTCTTCAATTAGTCCTTTCCTAAATTCATCCAATGTTTTTGCAGGGGTCCCCGTAGGAACTTGTATAAATTTCATGTACCAATCCAGCGCATGACCCCAGACAGTAGTTTCCAATTGAAGTTTCTTGACATCATCGTGAATACTTTGTCTGACAGTCCACATTGCATCGCATAGAAACCAATACTGCTTGGGATCGTCGATCCCGTTTCCATGGAACACATGTAACTTTGTTTTGTCACCCGCTATCCCAGTCCTTCTTCACACAGATGCTGATATACTTCTAGAATGATGCTGGCATGTCAAGAAAGTTGACATGGAACTTGTGTTTCTTCTTGAATGTGGAGTAGTGCGTGGAGGTGTGGGTACATTGTTGCTGGGGTTTGATCTTACTACTATCCTTAGCGTAGTTTGGGTCTGGTCGTCATATTCATCACGATAGGGTAACTTTGTATCGTGTGGTATTCCTTCATGGTCTTGTGTTTCGATTGTAATAGGACCTTCCCCTATCCTCTGCCTCTTATCTTGTTGAAACATTTCTCCTCCCCTCATAATACCACTTTCTTCCTTAGCTTCCCTCATAGTCTCATCGAAAATTGCACCCATCTACCCCTTATCTTTCCATTCATCTCATGCCTTTCATCGTGGTATCCACCGCCTCTGCACACCAGAGTTCTACTACTTGAGGTGCATCTTCAGTATGCCCTTTTCACAAACAAGCATCTTAATTGACAATTGTTGAGACAAAAAGAACCTACCTCTGGGTTAGTTGAAAAATTCCCTTTTTTCCTCGCTATAGGATTTGGTGGTGTCGACCACGAACTCAATGATATATCCTTCCATGATACTATCCATCCTGAACTCAATAGTCCACGATGCTTTGTTATCAGTTTCCTGCAACTCTTGGATCAGTTCATGGGTCCAGGATGTTGGTTCTCCTCCTTGGAAATTTGTCTTCTTGTAAGTGAATCGTTCCAACCACTCGTACAATATGATGGGAAATTCAGAGAAAAAATACTTGTGAGCATCTTCCTATATCTATCTCGCCAACCACTTGTCTGTCGTCAATATGGGGTTTCGATTTTATACCTTAGCGAATTCTCGTAGCTTTTGATCAAACCAATATTTAATTTCTAGTCTCGTCGGATGCCACATATACTCCTCTCAGTTGCAACAAGGTCCCAAAAATGGAACCATTTTTTGGTGCAAACCTAGCTAACAAAACCAATCAACAGGGGTTCCCACTATGTCGTTGCTCAACTCACCATGATCTCCCTCAGCATTTCCCTAGATAGGTTTTACCCTTCCTAGCAACACCCACAAAGTGGATGAAGTCTCACTTGAGATGTTCGAGGGAGAGCTGTCGAAACCAAGTTTCCACAAAATAGAAGAGGACTATGGGCATCGAGAGTTAATCAACTTACCTAACGGATTTGACCAATTACTCAATAATCAACATGGCTAATCATCATTGCTACTACTATATCACATCATTTACTCATAATAGAAATAATCATACCGTTGTGCACACAAATCCAGACAGATAACATCATTTAATAGCAGGAAACATCGCATCATAGATCCATATAGCGCATTAAATTCGCATTCACCATTAGATAACAGAAATAGTAAGACAGAAAAAGATAAAAGAAACTGCAATTCAGATCAACTCCCATCTTATCATATTAATTTTGTGCAATGATTCACATATTCAAAAAAATCCACAATTCAACAGGTTCCCTTGAGTGCTCTTGGTATCACTATATGTTCCCCTCCCTCTTTTCCTAATTTCAATTCTACTTCTATTTATAGGCTTGCACCTTTTCATTGAAGGTCCAATTCTAACTAACTCTTAACCAATTCTTAACTGAATCTTCAAAATAATGACCAATATCCGCAAAATATGGTACAAAGTACAAAAACTAACATAAAATACATAAAATAGTCTATTTTCCGTAGTGTGCACCATCTTTCACTTGCGTGGTGTCTTTTGATCTTGTACGGCACTCGTGATGTCGCGCAACTAACTTGTCCCAAAACCCCTACCAACAAAATTCTCCCAACCAACTGTAGAAACTTGGTTCTGGTAGTTACCCAATAGAAATATATATCAGGTGACACTACATCTGCATCGTAGGTCTTAATGACTGATCCTTTCTCTGTCGAGTCGATATCTTGGGCTTTGGTGCACACAAGGGATGGGGTAGAACCTGGTTCAAATGTAGGATAAACACCAACAATGGTCTTTGATTCCAAATTTGGTCTTGGAGGAGTGTTAGGATATGCAATTAAATATTAATTATCAGGCATATCAGAATCAGATAACTTATTAGAGTCTTCACTTACAATTAGAGGTGGTGAAGGTGAACATGATTCTCCAATTTTTGTTACTGGCATAGGCTCTTCTTCAAACTAAACACTCCTTTCAATGAAATATTTTGTATTGCTCATGCTGATCATCTTGTACCCTTTTGAATCTTATGAATACTGGACAAATAGGAATTTTTGGCTTTCAGACTCCAAATCCTTTCTCTTTTCAGATGGAATTATAGCTCAAGCTTTAGATCCAAAAAATACTGAAGTGTTACACATCAGGATTGTGTCCACTCCAAGATTCAAAAGGAGTGATTCCATATAAGGATTAGTGAGGCACCCTATTTTGGATATAGGTTGCACAGTTTATTTCTTCAGCCCAAAACTTTGGTGGTAAATTTTTAGACTCCATCATGCAAGTGGTCATCTCTTTGAGAGATCTATTCTTCCTCTTAGCAACACCATTCTACTGAGGTGTGTAAGGAACAGGGTGTTTCATATGGATACATGCATCTTCAAAAAATGAAATGAATTTAGACTTGACATATTCGCCACCATTATTGTATTTAAGGACCTTGAGATTTTTTCTAGACTAGTTGTCTACTAGGGATTTAAATCCCTTGAAGAGGTCAAAAACTTATGACTTGTGCTTGAGGAAGAAGACCCAACAATATATGGAAAAGTCATAAATGAAGGTTAGGACATATTTTATTTGAATCATTGACATATGAGGGAAAGGACCAACTATATCACTGTGAATAAGATTAAGGGGTGCAGAGTTTCTCTCATGTCTAACTCTCTCATACTTGCGCTATGGGTGTTTTCCTAGAATGCATCCTTGACAGGCTCCTTTAGGAAACTTGATGTTTGGAAACCCTATGACCGTGTCTTTGTCACATAAATCAAATATATACTTGTAGTTTAGATGGAAAAATCATTCATGACATATCTTGGTAGTTCATTAGCATGAGTGAGAAGAGTGGAGGGGTTTGAGAAGGGAATGAAGTGTGAGAACTTGTACACTTTAGAGATATTATCAACAAAACATTTTTCTATGACTACCATTCGACATTTCAGTGATTTCAGCATCATTGGGAGTGAAGACAACCTTCTTAGGATACCCAATGTGGGTCATCTGATAGACTGACAAGAGGTTGGCAGTAAGACCTAGGACATCCAAAAAATTATTTAAGGAACCATGGTCAATATCTATTCCACCCTTCCCTTTACTTTCAGTTTTAGAATCATCTCCCACTACAATTTTAGGACCATTTGAAGCATCAAGAGAGGATAAGGCCTCCCTTGTGGAAACCATGAGTCTTGAATCTATAGAATCAATGATAAAGGAAGAGGATCTTACAGTGCTTTCTACCAGTGCATGAAATCTCTCCTTGTCTTCAAAATTTGATGTTGCCTCCTTCTTCTTTCCGCGTTCAGGAAGAGAGATGTTGTGCTTTTAAAGGAGTTGAGTCAACACATAAATTTTTTTCTTCATGCAAAATCTCTCTAGATGGAATCCCTTACGACAGTATGTGCACTTGATCATCTCACATTTACCTTTGTTCTTTTGGTAATTCTTCTTTGAGCTTGAAGACTCCTCATGATACTTGGATTGTATTTCTTTTGATCGGGAGGCTTCTTTGTATTATCCTTCTTCTTTCCTTTGGAATCCATATTTGAATCTCCAACAACCAAATCTTGACCTTTGGAAGGTTTAATGGTGCTCATCATGAACAACTTATGTTTCTCTTGGGTCAAGGATTCCATGAACTCTGCAAGTGAAGGAATCTTCTAGTTTCAAACTTTCAACTTGGTGGCATGGAAGGTCGATAGAAACATAGAATAATAAGGGTAAAGCTTCAAAAGTATGTCCAAGACTATTTGTTCATCTTTCTTTTCAATACCACACCGATTAAGCTACAGAATGAGAGATTTGAACTTGGATAAATAGACTTGTTAGGACTCGAAGTTGCTTGGACTCGAAGAGATAACATCATTCCCTAGTCGATGTCCCCTCATTCCATCTGTATTTCCAAATAATTTTTGGAATTTCTCCCATACTTCATTTGGTAATGTTAAACCATCTAGATGGAAAAGAAGGTCTCTAGAAATACTGAGACACAAGAGACCATAAGCCTCATCCCTCATGTTGTGCCATTTCATTTTCTCTACTACTACATTAGGCTCAGCCTTAGTTGTTATGGTCACTCTGGAGAGTACCTTAATCCACATCAGAATCTCCATCTATGCCTTCCATTCAAAGTAGTTGAATGGATTCAAGATGATATGGTGAGATTGATCCATTTCTTCAGCAACTACGCCCTGAGGTAGACTAAAAACGCTCCTTCAGAGACTGATGACCGATCCTACAATATAAATAAGAGAGGAGAACAATTGATTTAAAGAGGCTATGATACCAAATGGAAATTCATCCCATTCTTAGTACAATTGAACTCACAAAAAATTGCTAGAAGACAAGCAAATATCCACTCAAAATTGGATATTAAAATTAGTGCATAACACTTACTTGCATTGCATAAGTGTACATCATCCAACCTTATTAAAGAATAGGTTTTCTATATATATAATTACATCATAGATTTGAATTCCTAAGGAGGCAATTTGAATCCTCACAATAGCATGCTTACAAAAAGTCAAAAATCCCCCCTAGGTGCATAAAACACTTTCCAAGTCATTCCAAGAAGGTCACGAATTAGCTAAATGATATATGTCAGATGATAAGTGATGGAAATTCAATATATTCATGCTTTCAGGAGAGAAAAATAAGGAGGATGTGTTGGGAAAAGAACAATGCAATTTCCATGTGACTAGCTTTCACCATTTTACCTTAAAGTTGTTGAAAAGCAGTCTAAGTCTGGATAATGAAGGAAAGCACACTTACTAAACTGGGTATTCTATATAGTTGGTAGAATCATTTCCAGAATCTTTGAAGGGTGCTCAGGGATGCACCTATGGCAAGTTTTGACCAAGTGGTGCAAGTGGATGCCAACTAACTAGTCTAGGACCTAGGAAATTAACCATAAAGATTAATAAATGTATCCTAAGTATGGGAATGGGTTTTTTATTATTTTAACACTACATAACTTGCACACGTTTTGTAGTTCTATAAAGTGCATGTGTTTTGTAGTTCTTTAACGTACGCATGTTTTGTAGTTCTATAACCCGCACATGTTTTCCAATTCTATAAGGACGATAAATGTAATTTGAATTTAAATATAACATGCTCTCATTTTGTAGTGCCTAAACCATGCCAATTCACTTGCACACATGTCACCAATATTCCTATGTGTATCATTTGGATTTTCCTTCAGTAATACCAAACTTGTGCTATGGTATATGATAAACGAAGCTAAATGAGCATTTCTTCCAGTTCCTGAAGAAGTCATTGTTTACACACTCGTTATAGTATGCTACATACAATCATTTTTTATGAAATATTAAACATAAATAGCATTTTTTTTTGCAGAATCTAAATATGTAATTTTTATTTAAAAATATTATATTTTCCTATTGTTTTTCAATTTCTATTGTGTCCTAACTCCTTAACTCAAAAAACATGTTGTTAGTGTTTTTTCCATGACTTTTTTCAAATCTTAATCGTTTTAAAAAAAAATTCTATGGTGAACTATAAGACACTAACCTCTACATTCTATCATTCTATGAAACCCATTTCATGATCATTTCATTAATACCTTCAAAGGTTGTGCCCACAAAAGATCAAGGAATGATCACTTAGATAATTATAAAAAATAAATAAAAATTACTGATTTTATTTTCAAAAATTAGAGTTGCACTAGTGCTATATGTTCTCTACATTCCTACAAATTTGTGTAGCCCGAAACCATCATTTAGGCCCTCAAAGGCTTCACCCACAAAAACATATACCTTATCATTTGCCTGGAAAATAAAAAGGTGATTGTTAGAAAAAATGAAACTTGACACAATTATGAAAATTTTCAATACGTAAAACTTATATATTTGGAAACGTGATTCAATTTCCTACATTTCATCTCTTTTACTCAAAGAAAGATATTTTGTTTAAGAATCTCAAAAAAACCAATTAAGTTGAGGGATGCATGATTTTTCAATTTTCTATTGCATCTAATGCACCCAAAGTAGCCCTCATTAGCTTGCACTCACCCAACATAAAATTTGAATTTAAATAAAATGTGTATGCATTTCATAGCACTATACCTAACCCTCCACACATGTCTGCATTGCAGTCAGATGCCTATGTGTATGCTTCGTATTTACTGTAGAGGGGGCCACTTACCTCCTAAATGTCATCATGTAATTATATAGTTTAAAAGATAAATAGATATTAACAAATAAGTAGTTGGAGCGGGTACAACCGCTCCAACCTATCTCATAATGTATAAATAATTACCAAAGATAATACAATGGTGGATTGGACGTCCCTTCCCAAAGTACTTGTCTTTGATGTCTAAGTATGAACTAATTCAGACTGTGAAAAGGTTCATATTCTGCAGACAATATGTCCTAAGAGTATGCCTATGGGAGTCATAAAGATGCATTTCTTAATATTGAGGGAAAGTTGAATCTGTCGACATCTTTCCAGCATAAGTCGGAGCCATGTGCAGTGATCTTTTAGTGTGGAGTAAATAGTCCAGTCGTCGAAGTAGACTGCCATAGTTTTATAGATATACTCTTGGAAAGTTTTTACAACTATTCTGGAGAATACTGCAGGTGCATTCTTTAATCCAAAAGGCATAACCCTATAAGCAAAAGATCCAAATTCACAAACAAATGTGGTTTTCTTCTCATCTTCCTTTGCTATAGGCACTTGATTTTATCCTGAAAATCCATCTGTAAATGAGTAACATTCATGTCCTGCAACTTCATTTAGGATTTCATCAGCATAAGGTGTGGGGAATGGATCTGTAAGTGTGACTTTATTTAGCTCTCTGAAGTCGACACAGATTCTCAGTCTGGTCGAGTCGTGTTTCTTAGGCTGCACGACCATGGGACTTGCCCATTCTGACTAGTCAATGGGGTAAATAATCCCTGCTTCCAACATGTTGTCGATCTCCTTTTTAACTATTTCCTTATATTTATGAGCTAGTTTATAAGGTCGTTTCTTAACAGGTCGGACATCAGGTTTAGTGTCGATTTTCATCCCTCCCATTTCTTGAACTAATCCTTTCAAATCTTTATAATCCCTTGCAAAGACATCTTGGAATTCTCTAAGTAAAGTTACTATTTCAGCAGTTTGTTGCTCATTCCAATAGTCACCAATTTTGGCTATCTTTGGGCGATCATCATTTGAAATGTCTACCTCCTTAGTTCTTACTTTCGCATCTAACCATTCTGGAGCTTTAGCTTCATTGATCTGTCGACTTCCTTCCTTGAACTGTGAGAATGTAGCAGGGAAGTCAGCTGCAGTTATTCGGTCGGGGTCAGGTTTCTCGGTAGTCGCGACCCTGAGCACTGAGTGGATTGGTTTTGTTGTTTGAGCATGGTTGGATTTCCATCTGAAGCTTTTACCTTCGGTGTGTTCGTTTTCCAATTGTAATCGGGTCGACTCGACTTTTGTTCCTATGTGAAGACTATTGCAGTTCTTGACCGGTCGAGGGTCTTGGTAAGGGTGTGTTTCAGTCGGTTGAATGAAATGTTTGATTTGTTGTGCTGGCTCGACTAATTGTTTATCCTCAGGTATAAAGTTGAAGGCTTTAATGAAATTGGCTTTTAGTTCATTCCAAAAAAAGGTTTCACCTTTTGCTTCCTCCATCTTATACCATTTGCTAGGTAGGTCGTCTAGGGTGGAAGGAAATAAGTGTGGCCAGGCTCTTTCATCCTTATGTCCAAGTCTTCTCCACTCTTTTTCACAATTTTGGATGTGTTCTTCTGGGTTTTGTCCTTGGGTGAAGATAGGGATCTGTGCTTGTGAGGTTAACTTCCTGCCACCAAACCTTTCAACAAAGTAAGTTGCAGCACTGGTCCAGGTCTGCAGTTTTGTCTGATGGGTGTCCCACCATCTAGCTGCTTGACCTGTGAAGGTTTCTACTAGGGTCTGTAGTCGGCCATGTTCTCCAATGTTTTTAGACACTTGTTCAACATGCATGACTGGGGATTCCCTCTCCTTATACCTAGGTTGTTGCTTGGTGTTTTCGTTGGTCGGTTGTAAGGTAGGGTGTTCTCTTATTTTTCTCTCAAAAATCTTGGGGATAATTGAGACTATAAAGCACTGTCGGGTGGGTTTTATCTGTACTGTTTGGATAGTCCAGCACCCTCTTGCTTGTGTTTCATAATTTTCTATTTCCCAGTCGTAGAGTTCAGCATCTGAATTATATCCAACTAAGTCAGGGTTACCTAAGTAAAGCTCCCCATAGCTATTTGGTTCAGTGTAGTCATTATTGTTGTGGATTTGGTATAGCTGTCTAACATCGACCTCGTCCTCAATAGGTTCTATCCAAGGCTTTCCTTGGGAAGGGTTGATGGGTACAATGACTTTTTGGCCATTTCCTTTTAGCTTGATCCTTTCTTTATCTAAGGAGATAGAGGCTTTCATCTTTCGACCCCAAGGTCGACCGACAAGGGCTGGGAAGGAGCTAGATCCTTCCTTAGGGTCAATAATTTCAAAATCAACCTTAGTCGATATACCTTTAATGGTTGTGTCTACATTTTTCCACACCCCAATAGGTTCAATAAGACCTTGGTCGGCCAGTTTTAGGTAGATGCCTGACTCATAGAGTCGAGGTTTACCCATTTGTTCCCATGTATCCCTAGTCATAATATTTACTTGAGAGCCAAAATCAAGGACTACTTGTCGTACGTGGTATCCTTCAATTTCTAGGTCGACCAGTGGGTCGACATCATTTTTATCTTTTTGATTTAAGCTACAAATGTTCTTAGTTTGTTTCTCGGGGTTTGTGTTTTTGATTTGTTGCAATAAATAAATGAAGTGGCCTACAGATTTGTCTGTCTGAATAAGATGGGTTAATTGTTGGGTCGAGCTAAGTCGACTGTGAATATTGTCTTCGTGCTGTGCAAGGTTTTGAAATATGTGTGTAGCTTATTGGTATGTGTGTTGTTCCTTTCTAGGGTCAGGGTATGCATTTGTGGGTGTGATCTTGCTAAGCTGAGGGTTGTCAGGCCCGGTTTTGGTGCCTTGTCGAGTGACAATGTGTAAATTCTTAGTGTTTATTACATCATTCTTCTGGACACACGACAAGACATTAACATTCTTTTTATTGCTAATTTTTTCCAACATGGTAGGACAATCCTCCAAGGAGTGATCGCCTACCCCACAGTGTGTACAAAATTTGAGATCAGTTCTGTCCTTATACGGACAGTCTGCGCATCTGTGCCCTTCTTTGTAACAGATAAATCATTGTGTGGGTCGATGGCTTCTTATTTCTCGACCCCCAACGAATCGACCTATTCGTCCAAACCCTGGGCGTCGGTTGTCATTTCTGCGTTCATGTCGTCGGCCATCATTGCGTTGTCCATTCTGGTTGTTATTATTGTTTTGCTCCGTGTTCTGTGCTACTGCATTTGTCTGGTAGATGGCCTGATAATTCTGTCTATTCTTTAGGTTAAGATGGCAGTCGGCCGTGTTATGATTTGCAGTCTTGCAGATAGCACACCAGGAAGCCTTCCCATTCTTCATATTATAAGGACAGTCAGCGGTAGAATGGTCTCCACGTTCCTGTAAAATGTCGCAAAATGCCTTTGTCTGCACAAAACGGACATCTTGTCGGCTGAATTGCTGTCGACAAGTATCTTTGGAATGCCCGGCTGTTGAACAGTTAGTGCACCAGACTTCTTGGTTCTTCAGGGTCAGCTCTTTCAAGGACTTCTACACATTTTCCAGCTGCTCCTCCAAACGGTGGTCGGTCTGATATGCAGGTATGTCTTCATCCATCTCGACCTGCAGAGCTTTTGTCAGCGCATCTTCATATGACTTGAAATTTTCCAGACTAATGTGTCGGCGAATCTTCTGTGAGAGTCCTGCAAGGAACCATTGAATCAGTAATTGTTCATCAATAGTATAATCTAACTGGCTCAATAGATCCTTCCATCTTTTATCATAATCGCGGACTATTTCTCCTGGCTTCTGTGATGTCGTTTTCAGCTTCTTAGCGGCCAGATGTTTGGCGTCTGGGGTCTTAAAAAATGATAGGAATTGCGCTTTTATCTCTGATTTTGTTGCTCTAGGCTGCCGTTCAAAAAATGTCATATACCATGTGAGAGCTCTTTTCCATAGGGCTCCCGCGAACTGGGCCATCTGGCGTTCTTCCTCTGTGACCTTGTTGGCCTCCCATATTGATTCACAGACGAACCAATGTCGTCTAGGGTCTTCGTCGCCCTCATAAAGGGGAATCTGAGCAGATCCGTGACCCATGTCGGAGTCACTGTCACTACTTTCTGAAGTTGGCGGGGTGGGTGGTTTGGGTGGGGTTGTAAGGGGTGGGGTTGTTGAGTCAGTCGAATCTGTTGGGGTGACGATGGGGTTTTGGTCGACGGAACTTATGCTTCCGTCGGGTGTCGACTCTTTCTCGTCGAATAGCGGATTGTTGATAATTTGTCTTCTTAATGACCCACTGTCACTGTGCGTGCTTAGGTCTGACTCTTGTGTATCGTCTGAAGTTGTATGTGGCAGGGGGGGTGCTCCTTCATGTGTCGGCAGGAGCAAGTGGATACTACGAAAGGAGGGTGCCGTTTGAAAGGTCACCCAATTCCCTTCGATCGGTCGACGTATTACAAGATGTCGACCCGGGTATGGTTCGTCGCCTAGTCGGCTCTAGAGTGTAATGTCGCCAGCTCTTAGTCAAAGGTCATCTTCTATAATAGTTTGTATTCTGGTACGCGGACTTACTGTGGAAAGGGTTACTCCTTCGTCGGGAACAATTAGTTGGAGAGCTTCTGGCTGCTCTATCCACATTTCGTCATCTTTAGGGGACCCCTCTTCTTCTTCTCCTTGTCTGCGTCGGTCATGACCCGACTCTGGCGGTACGTCATCATGGTCGGTCTCCCTAGGGTTTCGCTGCAGCTCTGCGGCTCTTTCTCGTCTGGCTTCCCTTCTCTGCTGTCTTTCGTCCCTTTCAATTCTCTTAATGTCCGACATACTTTCGTACAAGACTATGCCTTCAGGTCCTCGTCGGTCGATTGTTCATTACTGGCGACTAAGACTCTGGTCTACTAGAATCCACTATGCTCTAGGTCCGACACACGACCAGCTACCCCCCCATGGCCTACCCGACGCTTTTTAGAAAGCTCGGATAGTGTCTACTTACTCAGGAAGTATTCCCACTCCCTTTCAGCAATAAATTTTTCCCACTTCTTCTGTTTCTCTGCCCAGTTAGTATTTGGTGGGGGTTTGCGTAATAGTGGTCGAGCTTCGACAATATGGCCTGCACTTTTTTCTATTAAAAACTTGAACAGCAAAGTCGGCAAGGAACACAAGAATTGATCAGTAAATTCTGTGAAAAATTTATGTCGGACAGTTTCCACAGAAGTCCTGTCTTCGACTGCTTGTTCCTCACAGAAGTCGTCGGCTATCTTTTCGAACCACTCCGATAGATTCGTACGACCTCCTCGGATCAGTTTCTGGAGTAACTGTTCTTCTTTAGTCTTGTCCGGTTTTCTCATCCAAAATCTGCTTCAACAGGTGTGGGACGGATTCGACAAACTTTTCGTGAGTCTCAGTGAAAAATCTGGCTTTTGCTTCTGCGACGGTCAATCTGTTCCTTCGTGCGTAATTTTGTAGATAGTTAGCAATTTTTCGCTCCCACCAGTCCTTTATCTCCTGTTCTGGTATCATATGTGAGCATATATCTTAGTTATGTACTACCGGGAACGGAACCAATGTTGTAATCTCACAGATCACATAAGGTTACCAATAATACATACAAGAATATACAGAATATACACAGATACAAGAGACAAGAACAGATAGGATAAACAGATTATATTATTCTCAATAGATCGTACAAAGCCAAGAACTGAACTGCGTTCTTGTGAGGCTCAACATCCTAATATATACAGGTTACAAACAGTTACAATCATAACTACCTGTCGGTTCACCGAACCGACACGACTATTAGTTAACAGACTCTAATTACTGTGTTCACTCAGCCGACCGACTTAGTCGGCTGATCGACTAAGTCGGTCCCTCGACTTAGTCGGCTGATCGACTAAGTCGGTCTTCGTTCAAGTCGACCTATGTCGACTTGCTCCTTGGACATATTGAAAGACCTAGTTGCGGAAGAATATGGTTTCCCACCGTTGTGAGAGGATGAGACTTCGATGGACTATTGTCATATTGAAGACGGAGGTTGAAGAGTAACCAGTCACAGTAGAGCCTTGTACACGTGTGTTTTCCTATCGAGCTGGCGGTTGTTGTGGCTGAGTTACCTATGCAGACCAGTATGCATGGTTGATGCACAGTGAGGACTACTCCGTAGTAGCAGAGACCCAGGATGTTGATGCATATTTCTTTGTTTTCTTCGGGACGAAGAAACATCTTGTTTGTGGGGGAGATGTAGAGGGGGCCACTTACCTCCTAAATGTCATCATGTAATTATATAGTTTAAAAGATAAATAGATATTAACAAATAAGTAGTTGGAGCGGGTACAACCGCTCCAACCTATCTCATAATGTATAAATAATTACCAAAGATTATACAACGGTGGATTGGACATCCCTTCCCAAAGTACTTGTCTTTGATGGCTGTGTATGAACTTAATGTATGCTTGAATGATGTTGAAAGCCTAGACTTCAACATTTACCATGTGTATGCCATGGAGTGTGGTAAACCATGGCTAATTGAGCATTCCATCCATCTTTTTAGTATTCATGTGTTTAACCATTAGTTACAATATGCTACATGCCATCATTTTTTATGAAATTTTAGACACATATAGAATTTTTTTTGTAAATTCCAAATATGTAATTTTTAAAAAGAGTATTCTTTTTTTCTTATTTTTCTTGTGTCAGGACTCCTTAACTAAAAAAACAAATTGTTAGTGTTTCTCCCATAACTCTTTCGTTTCTCAAGCATTTTGATTTTTTTTATGGTGCACTAAAGAACATCGAACTCTACAAGCTACAAAAAAATTGTTTCATGATCATTGCATTAAGACCCTCAAAGGCAGCACCCACACTTAGCGTATTGTTTTTGAGGTTTGGTCACTTACATAATTAAAAAATCTATATTATTTTTTTTTTTTTTGGGGGGGGGATAGTGGTGCGCTAGTACTAATTGTTTTTTATATGTGTACAAGTTTTCGTAAGTTGATTCCCTAATTTATGCACTCAAAGGATGCGCCCACAAAAACATATACCTTATCATTTGTCCCAAAACGATAAGTGTATGTTAAAAAAGATCAAATTTTAGATAGTGAAGAACGTTTTATATAGAAAAAAAATTATGTATTCGAAAACATCATTCAATTTCCTACATTTGATCATTTTTATTCATCGCAAGATTCTTGTGTATGTGTCTCAAAATATCCATGTATATTGATGGATGCCTATTTTTCAGTTTTCAATTGCATCTAATGTGTCAAAAGAGACCCTCATTAGTTTGCACACACCTAAGAGACAAATATTAAAAGTGATGTTACTCTTTGGGAAGAATTACAAAAGGATTCAATGCCATAGAGAGGGTTGGATAGCCCAAGAGAAAATGTAAACCTAAATAATAATTTTTTTGGCAAGAAATCAATTATTTTGAATTGTGTAGTTGTTAAAGTAACTTTATTGGTTTCCCTAACCTTGTGTGAGTAGACTAAAAGTATCGGAGTGTATTTCTCATTAATGGGGTACTAAGGCTCATTTCTATCTAGCTAATTGTATTATTCCTTTTGGGCCCTTAGGATGCTACTGCTAAGTTTGAATGCATGTACTAGGGACCATGCAAGTAAAAAGATCCTTGCAAAGGGGCGCCACTATAAGTGTGGTTGTGATCACTACGGGCAAGGGAGGTAGTAAGACTCCTACACTATATATTGAGGTGTTTAGTGGGTGTTGTAGACTAGGATCCTCTCCACCATGTTAAGGTTAATTAACTAAAATATGATTTGTGAAAATCTTTTGGGAATTGTAAATTATATTTAGAATTTTTTTATGTGCCCTAAACTCCTCAACTCGTTGACGTTGATACCTACTGTATGGGAAATCAGGGGGACTACATGTAAAGGTAGTTCCATTGATAGTGTCCAAAATCGACCCGTGGATGTGATTTTCTCCCTCTTTGATTCATGAATAGATCATGTCATTTTGAAGTAATGATCTAATTTATTCTTGAACTTTATTACACTAAAGAAGTCACATAACCCTTGCCATATCTAAAAACTATGTAGTCCTTGCTTATAATGATTAAATTGTGAAGTTATTGTATTGATTATGAAACCTTGGCATGTCTTCCTTGGTCTTCCTTAACTTATGTATTGGTTGGGTTTATATACTTATGATTAGATCTAAATTATATAATATATTATAGTCTTAAAACCACCCTCTCTATCTATCTATCTATATATATATATAAAGTATCACCGACTTGGGTGGTTTGGAAAAAAAAAAGAATTTGAGGTTTTAAGTGAGCGAATTTGCTAACTATTTTACTGGGCAAGATTATTTTTTTGCAAATTTGATTGAATTCTTGCAAATTTCTAATCCCACTCCACTAACATAGTATAGAAATGTAAGGACTCTATGATCTTTTCACCACTTACTTGCTTTGAAGCCTAATGTAGTACATACATAAACATTTGTTGAAGGCAGTAGATAATTCCATCAGCTTTGGGATGTGGTAAAATGAATATGTGAGCAATAAATTGGGTTAAAAGTTAATAAGGTTCAAATCCTCGGTTTTTAACTATCAATGCTAATCTTCATATTTTATTTGTTATATTAATTTAATTTCCTAGTTCAGCATGGACAAAGGGGTTGGATTTCACTAATGTGTTTGAATTTATACTCACCAAGAGATAATAAGGTAACCCTTTTTACAATTTAGACAACCCTTTTTACAATTTAGACATGTGAGGAGTTGATCCGTTGACATTGTGAATCTGCACCCAGACATGAGAGATAAAAACTACTATTTAATATTTATCTAATCTAAACCATATCAATTGTAAAAATATTAACCATATTAAATTTGACTATTGCATGATCCATTTTCTTACAAATCCATTCCATTCCTTGTAAAAATATGTGACTTTACAAATCCATTCCATTCCTTGTGAAAATCTGTGACTATTGCATGATCCTTCTCTGTACAAATCCATTCCTTGTAAAAAAATCTGTGACTAGGCTATATTGCATGATCCCTTTCTTTAGCAATCCATTACTGCTAAAAATCTATTGGAATAGTTTTAAGAAAATGAATTAATCACTTTGCAGCTTAACGAGCATTAACAATAACATTGTAAACTGCATCTGCAGGCAATTCTGCGAGAGAATGTAAGAGGGGCACTCCATTGCTGCCACTTTCGCTTCGACTTAGATCTCCCATTTTTATTTTATTTTATTGCTTCTCTGACTACGCGTCCGCTCTCTTTTCTCGCTTCCTCTTGTGCGCCATATGACCTACGGCCGATCCATTTTCGCTATTGGAAGAAAGGGCGAGGGGGAAGTTAACCAGAGCCTTGGATCCCCGGATCTTGAAGGCAGCGCGGTCATATGCGAGAGCGGCCTCTTCGGCGGTGTTGAAGGTGCCCAGCCAAACTCGAGCGCCCTTCTTGGCCGGATCTCTGATTTCTGCAGCGAATTTCCCCCACGGCCTCTGCCTGACTCCCCTGTAGAGCCTGGCCCTGCTGATCTGCTTCATTTCTCCGTTCCTTTTTCCATGTGACCGTGGCTTTACCTTAGAATCATCTCCTCTTCTTGTAACTGTGCTTACAGAAGAAGAAGAAGAGCAGTCTTGTGTATATTGATTCTCATTGACTTCTGATGGTGATCTCCTGCTGTTATTTTGCCATGAACCCCAGGTGGCGGCGGTGGCGGCGGAAGCATTAGTGTGGTTGTAATCCTCGCTACCGCTGGCCATGACTGTTGGCGAGAAAGAAAACGATGACGAAGAGGATGGATTTTCTCCATTGATATCATCAATTTCATCCTCCACTTCTAGCAAATGATGGCGAATCAATTTCAACATATTCAAGTTGATGCTCACAGTTCCTGCAACATCCATCGTGGGCTCTGGCCTATCACAATAAGCATCAGCTTCAGATTTGTTCATTTCCATAGGCAGGCACACAGGCTTGTCGTTCTGATCCAAGAATAGGGTATTGGCACCTATATATATAAATTTCCATTTCTGGTAATAATTGCAATTAGGCCATTTTCGTCAAACGATTGTACTAATCATTTTTGTCAAAAGATTCGACTGGACGGTTATATTAATTATATACCTAATAAGTAAAATAGCAACAAAGATGCTTATACAAATATTTTACTGGATGGCTTATATTAATTAGGTATTAATTATATACCTAATAAGTGAAATAGCAGCAAAGATGCTTATACAAATATTTTATTGTAATATTGTATATAGTTTAAAGTTAAAAGTTGTAGTAAATAATGTATTACTTATTGCTATGTTGCTTATATATCTGTGTGAGATTCTACAAGTCTAATAAGTGAAATAGCAGCAAAGATGTTTATACAAATATTTTATTGCAATATTGTATATAGTTAAAAGTTAAAAGTTGTAGTAAATAATATATTACTTATTGCTGTGTTGCTTATATATTTGTGTGAGATTACTGGTTGTTTATATGTTGTTGCATTATTTGTTACTTCTTGTCACTATCTTGTTTATATTTTTATATGACTATGTGAGATAAGCAACAAAGATGTGATATAGATTTGTATATCAATTAATTAGTTATTAAGTAAGACCTTCAAAGTAAAGATCCAAAATGAGTTTACTTGTCTTTATGATTAAGAGAGCTCTTGTCACTACCAATAACTGAGATAAGCAACATAATTGTTTAGTATTTGCTTCTTAAAAATAGTTTAATAAATATTAGTAAAAGATGGATACTCAATAATATTAACAATGGTGAATGTCTAAGAAATATTTAACAATATAAATATTAAAAATGTAACAATGATTGAAGATTTTGAGAAATTTGAATTACTTTGAGCACTAACTATTACAAATGTTAATGAAATGCTACATAATTATAATATAATATAATATATTGTGTTAAAACAAAAAGTTTTTTTTTAAGAAAAAATTAAATATGTGGCATTGTTTATATAAATATATGCTAATCTAATAAAAACTAGTAACAGAAAGAAATATTTACAAATAGTTATAAAAATAATGTCATAGATACTGAAAAAGAAGAGATATCTAATTATATAAAATTAACATAATAATAAGAAAAATAGTATTTTTAATGATAATAAAAAATAAATGATAACTAATTAATTATATATTACATTTAATCATAGACAACTCTGTGTTATATATATAAAGTGTGATTTAAAGAATTTAAAATAAATAAACAACTAATTCATTGTAAAACACATTTAATTACAAACTACTTTTATATGTATATATTTCAATTAGTCATCTAGTCATTTGTGATTTAAAAAATTAAAGTAACTTTGTAATAAGTTATATATATTATTAAAACAAGAGTCATGGGGTGGCAATGTCCCTGGGCAATTGCTAATAAGTTTTTTATAAGAACATTAGATATATAGATGATAAGTCATTGAGATAAAGCAATGTTCTTGATCAAATGTATATGATATGGCATCATTAAGCTAGTTCTATTTTAGAGGATCTTTGTCCCATACAATTATTTGAAGATACATATTTAGTGGGAATTTTGACCAAAAATCATTAGGATGATTAGCATAAGAAACAAGTCATTGATGTCAAGTAAACAAGAACACAAAAGGATTCTTAAGAGTGAACATGCAAGTGATAAAAGTTACCTAGAGGTACTTGGAAAAACAAAACCAACCATCAAACAACAAAATATCTACAAATGTAATTGTTGATTGGAAGTGGGTTATGGTTCTCTCCTCACTCAATATTAGCTATAAGGAAGGAGAGTTGAAAGGATATTATAAAAATATTGTAAATTATTATTATGCGTAGACATAAAAACTTTAAAAAAAATCTCTTCCACATCAAAACGAACCTATTAAACTTACGATCACTTGAAGAATTATAGATTTAATGCTTAAGCATTGGTGCCAAGGTTAGAGAAATAAAAGTTGGATGATCAAATTCAAAGATATATTTTCATCATTTATTGTGAAGGTGTGAAGGGTTATTGGCTTTGGGATCCAAGAGTAAAAAAGGATTCCAAAGGGTTATAATCTTTGGTATCCAAGAGTTCACAAAGGATGATGTATTATGTTATGAAGGATTGAAGGGTAATTTGTCATATCCTAAGTTTGATCAACTATCAAGATCCAAACTCAGATGGAATTGAGATTGGTGAACATTGGGACATTGGATTCTATTTTTGAAGGAAAAGAAACATTAAATAAATGTGTTATTCAATTGAATTTGATTGTGATACTAATGAAGTGACTAATAATGAAGACTAGTGTTTAATATGTTTACTCAATTTCAAGTACCTCTAGATTGGTTGGTTTATTGTGGTTTGTTAGTCAAAACATATGATCCTACTAATTTTGTGCAAGGAGGAAATAAGTAGAGATCATTTTACTTTAATGGGTGAAAATCACTATTAGATGAATTCAATAATTGAGACATAATTATATATGTTCAGTAAATTCATTGCTTTAAGGTCAAGAGTTAAGTGTGTAAGTCGTTGTTACAAAGGATGTATAGAGATAATGGTTGTTTTTTTATGGAAATATACAAAAGAAAATTCATGGCAAAATTATGTTCATGAAAATAAATTGTCTTAAACTATTGTTATTAAATAAAATAATTTTGAATTAAGAGGTTCACTATATGGGTATTAATGTTCATTACTATTCAAACATCATCAATGAAGGAATCTATATCCTGAACAACTTGGAGAGATTTAAGGTTTAAGGGAAAGAGCAATGACTATGCATGTTGCAAAATTCACGGTATGGTTCTAAGAATTCAACTAGGTAGTAAAATAAAAGGTCAACTCTATAATGTTTCAAATTGGATATTGAACAATTTGGAATGAAACCATTATTATTTCATTATATGTTGATGCTTTGTTGCTTACTTGTCTAAATGTGATCATGTATTTGTCAAAGTAAATATAGTAATTGTTTTTTGAAAACTAAAACTAAATAAAAGTTCAACTATATGATGTTTCAATTGGATACATAATATTTCAAATGGAATAAGTAACAATTAGGAATGGAACCATTATTCTTTGGTTATATGTTCATGGTTTGTTGCTTACCCGTCTAAACATGATAATGCATTTATCAAAGTAAAGATAGTAATTATTTTTTGAAAATAAAAATTAAAATATATTAAAAAAATTAAATAAAATACTATTAAATATTATCACAACATTATAAAAAACATATTTATTCATTTTCCCTCACAAATATAAGAATGAAATAAAAGACACAATTTTCTTCCTCAAATTTATATTGAAGTGGGAGACATGGTTTGACTTCCATGGTCTCACTTGTCCATTCCCGATGGATGAGATTATAAGGGCAGATACCATAGTTTGAACCCGTAATTGAGTGGAGACCAAAAACAATATTAACTCTATTGTTTTCAATATGGTTGTGTAAAGCAAAAATATAAGAAAGCTAAAGTGCCCCATAAAATCAACTAGTTAAATTAAATTAGAAAAAGTCATTAAAATGAAATTTTCCATATCGACATAGAAGCTTAAAAACCATGTAAGCATCAATAATATGCAACCTCATCATCCAAATTTCATCATTTCAAACCATGACAAATTACAAATATATTTTTTAAAGGTGAACATTACTATTACCCAAGTGTCAGTGCACTATGGTTTTATAAAAAAAATTGTTTCAATCACTTCAGTATCCATTATATTTGTCCATAATAACGGGTGTCGTGCCAAAGAGGCGGAGAGAAAGGGCATAGAAAAAACACAAACTATTTAAAAAATGACTACTACTCGCTCAGTTTTTCAATCGGTCTTTCGCATTAAATACACTATCAAATCTTCCTCTCTCTCGTAATTTCATACCATCATTTCATTCTCAAATCATGTTACTTTGACGATATTAAGTTTTGAATTCTATTTGTTGGAAATCTTGTTGTATGGATGTTTATTTCGGCTATCAATAATTTTATGTTGCTTAAGTTTTAATGCCAGTGGCACTACCTAGCAAGTTGTTGAATCTTATGTGGGATCTCAAGTTGCTTAGGCTTTAATGAGCAAGAAGTTGTTAGATTTCAATCTCAATCAGATTTTAAGTTGCTAAAAATTCAGTATCCTACTGTGCAACTATCTCTCACTCGGTGACATTGGCATTAAAAAATGCGCAGTAAGTTGTTTGATTTTCGCCATTTATTTCAACATAAAACGACATAATCTATGCCATTTTAAAGATCAACTATTAATGAGTGTCATAACTTCTAAAAAAACATAAGCATATTTTTTTAGAACTGAAAATATATACCAACATAAGCATATATTCAAGAGGCGAGTTACATTTATTGGAATTTGCAAGGAGTTGAAGGACACCTCCATCAGAGTTGTTTTTTTGCATATACTATTGATTTGTTAATAAGCTTAATCTTACATATTATAATAGGTTCATGATTCTTGAGATGCCTCTGGATCGATGATTGAGTATGTTGAAGGATTGGATTCCTAGCAGGTGTTATAGGTCTCTCCCCCGCTTCCTATGAGCACATCTAGCTGACCCATTTTGAGCATGCACAACACAAACTATTGAAAGAATAGGCTCTGGTTTACCGCAAAGATGATAATAATGTCTCAGGTTTGAGTGTCGTTGTAGAGATTCTCACCGGACGTGAAGAGTGTCTTCCTATTGAGGAGATTGACATAATATTTGTTGTCGAATACATTTGGAGTGTGAATATCCAACTTGGTGGTGTTAACAGTGGTATTGGTAGGGCAGGTGAGATAGAGATTCTTAGCGAAACTCCGGTCCAAAGTGGAATCATGCATACTTAAACCCGTGGTGTTATTATATAGTCTATTTTCTAAGGAGGAACAGTTGCCTATGCCAATTGTATGTCATCCTAATTACACATAATAACAATATTGCATCCAAATCAATAAGCATAGTTCACGATGAGCATTGCAAACTCTCCAAAGAAGAAAAAAAAGGTAAAGGAAAATTGTTGATGAGCTAGTAGTACCTGAAAGGGCCACCATATCTGTGAAATTCAATCCTTTGGGACCCAAAACGCTCATAATCATCGTTAAGTTGGAGGTTGGGGGAGGAAAATTAGCTACAATGGTCGATAAATTGGCCTAGGTAAGGTTGTCCCTATTCCCGAGTGGCATGGGATAGAATGGCTCTCCAGCCTTCCATCAAATACAAATTGTTGGAGCAGTAATACATTCTTAGTACATATCTTTTATCTTAGGATAACTTTATTTTCCTTTATGCAATGATATCCAATGGTTTCAGACTTTAGAGAGTTGATTCAGCAATATAACTAGTTATTTTGGCCTATTCACACCTACAACAACTCCCTAGTTGGTCAACCCAACACATGTGCACCTCATTTAATGTCTTGGGGTGCTACATCCTTGATTTGTAGGTCCCTGGTTTGAATAAGTGCACTAGTGGTGTATCTGGTCTATTTTAGCTCTCCCAAGAGCATTTGTTTCCACCTAGAGCACCCCACTCACCTCTATTCTCTCACCCATGCTTTCCTAGGACCCATTAATGACCCAACACACTTCACATGAGATTTCGTGACTGTTTGGGCTTAGTTGGAGCTCCTTTGTTCCACCTAAGGGGGATTGGGGTCAATTCTCATCATGACACTTGTACTTTCCCAATTGGCTACCAGAGCTACTCAAATTTTGTCCAATGTATTATAAATGTGTAACATAACATCTATAGGATGTATGATAATAATATTATTTGAAATTAGCACCATTCACATGTGTTATTCCATGTATTTTATGTCTCTTTGTTGATTCTCTTGCACATTTTGTCAAACACTTCATGTGTGAACATTGTTCTAGCTCCTAGATCTGATTAAGAAGTAAATTATTACATGGTATCAGAGCTAGTTGGAGCTACAAACAATTCTTGTCAGCTTTGAGTTGTTGTTTAGGGCATATTTCCGGAAAACTTGAGTGTTTGCTTGCAGTTTTAACAACATTTTTGTCACAGGTTGCGCAAACAGGATGGAGAAAACTCGAGCTCTGCTTACTCCATTCAATTATTTTGAATGGAAGACCAAGATGGTCATTCAGTTGAGGTCCATAGGAACTGAGAACGAGCTGAATTCTGCTGTGGAGAATGCTAAGTATTTTAATAGGCTTGATGAGGCCTTTGGTATGCTCTGCCCTGGCATTTCAAGAGAAATTCTCTTTCACATAGAAATTCTTGGCACACCGAATGAATTTTGGGTCAAGTTTGAGTCACTATTCTGGAAGACAGATGAAATCAGAGGCCATCATCTTGAGAATGAGCTAATCTCACTAAGCCCAGCTCACTACGGGACCATTGAATATTTCTTCACTAAGTTTAAAGCGTTGGTATTTCAGCTGAAACAATGTGGCATAGAGAAGAAATATGATAATCTTATCTTGTCCATCCTTTCTGAGTTGGGGCCAGAGTATTCTGTATGTGTTTTGACATTTCACTCTAGCAAACTGACAACTAGAAATTGGAAGATGCCTGCACTAGCAGATTTCATGGAGTCTTTTAATAAAGAGCGAGACTAGCTCATACAAATGGGTACCATCATCAAATACAAGGATCAAGCTCTTTCTACTGGTGTATCAAAACATTCCTAGAGAAAGAATAAATATTTGAAGGAAAGGAAGAAAGAGAAGAAGGAATCAAGTTTAGAAAGCTCTAGTTCTACTGATGGGAGCTCGAAATCCAGGAGGAGGAAAAAGAGAGAAAGACCCACATATGATTCTTCCAGAGGTTCACATATTGAGAGAGTTTTCTTTAGAAATAAAATGGACATCATTACCAAGCTCCTTAAGAAGAACCACATTTCTCTTCCAGAATTTGCAAAAAGATGGGAGCGCAAGCAAGGAAATGGTAAGGTTGAGCATGAATTGGGTGTGTGGGTAAAACCAAATTTTGTTTTCTCTTTTTCTGATAGCTCTATTTCTGATTCACATTCTGATATATCAAAAACTGAAACCTCCATCCATTCCTTAAAAAAATTCCCAGTCAGTTCATCAAAGCTTCCTCCCCAAACTAGTCATTTTTCACTAGCTTTTGACGTGCCTTCTGAAAACGCTTCCCAAATACATTCAGATATTTCCATTTCTGATTCTGAAGATGATATACATGATGATATACAACCTGTGACAGTCATTTACTCATTTTCCCAACCATCTCATGACGAAAATACCCATCAACCCTCAAATTAACTAGTTGGAAATTCAGAAAATTACATAGTTTTCAAGGCTATGTCTCTTGTATATGTTGATGTTATGTCTTGTATGTATTTAATTGGTTGGAAAGCCACATCATTT
The DNA here is from genome assembly GCA_001517045.1 of Pseudotsuga menziesii. Lineage (NCBI taxonomy): Eukaryota > Viridiplantae > Streptophyta > Pinopsida > Pinales > Pinaceae > Pseudotsuga > Pseudotsuga menziesii. The sequence continues at coordinate 26,743 of LPNX010817057.1, read as the reverse complement.
TCCTTCATGGTACTTATGTTCCATATTTCTGTACTTTCCTTCACCACCCATGGTTCGAATATCAAGTCTCCAGACCTTCCAAGTTCTCTCAATTGCAATTGCGATCTACTTCCTCACTCTTCTCTTCCTATGGATCCATTCGCTCATGGGGACACCATACCTCTGCCTATTTCTATTGTGTATGACATATATTCCAATATTTCAGAGCCTCGTGAGCTTTTTCTATAGAGCTGTGAAGGTGCTTCATCAAATTGGGAGAAATATTCATGGTTTTATTCATGATACGACAACTACACATAATGCAGATTTTGTTGAATCTTTTGATGTTATTTGGGAAAGAGTTTGCAGAGATATCTTTTCCATGGCTGATTATGCTATTAGAATAGAGCATTCTTGCAGAAAAATACATTCTTATGATGCCCCTCCATCATCAAATTATGAACATCAAAGGTCCTCTCCACATGATCTTTGTTTACAACACTTTGATGCATTGATGCATGATCTTGGCATCCACAAAATCTTCACCAAGTCCATCACCAAGAAGTTGTTCTTTCATCTCATTCAAGTGAAGAAGAGGAATTGCTGAAGACATTTTTTATCTTTTCCACTGTTAGATTTTTAACATTAAGCTAGCATTATATTAGGATCTTGTAACTAAGAGAATAACAAGCACATCAATCAAACACAAGAGACAATGAGCACATGGTTTTTCCTCAGGGAAACCATAAATGGAGAAAACCCTGCAACTTCCTCAGAGATAGAATCAGCACCAAAAGTAAAACCCAAAATAGTAAGATGATCTACCGACAGTAGTAGCCTCTTTCTTTCTAGCCCCAACAACTTCTTCTCCCTCAACTATGCGCTACAACTGAGTGTGAGTGAGTGTGTGATAAATAGAGAGGCTCACTCTCTATTTATACTAATTCCCAACTTGACAATAACTCACTAGGGCTGACTTCACTAGGTGAGTCTAACAACCCTAGGGCCCTGGAACTGCGGGGACTTTAACCCTTGAAAAATATGAGGGTTACCCACATTGACTTGACATGACTTGTTTATATTATAGAAACTCCCGATCGGAACGTCAGGGCATGACATGACTCAATTACATTACAAACACTTCCCGGAATAAACATCGAGGTACAATACATAAGAAATACAAGTGAATACATTCTGAAGTTACAATTACATCAACACAACTAGGAAGGTATTCTCTCGACACAATTTATCAGCACAAGTCTTCTTCTCTGTATCATCTGCATCATCATCGAGTCCTCGTCATCTTCAAGTCATCTTCATATTCAAGTCATCTGGATCTGGATCTGGATCATCACTCGATCCAGATCATCTCCGGTTCTGGAAAATCTCTGCTGGATCATGATCACAGGTGTTATCTCTTGATTCTTCTCGTCACAAGAAGTTGTACAGAGCCAACCCTTTTTCATGCTAGTTGTAGGCCTAAACTCAATGTAGGTCTTTTCCAGCACTTATATCTAACCCTAAGTCAGAATGGCCCGCCTAGCACTTATATCTGATCATGTAGGAACAAATCCTATAATCATATCAGAAAGGTACACCCAGCACGCACATCTGACCATGTGGGAACACATCCCAAAACCCTGTCAAAAAGGCCCAGCACTCACATCTAATAACCAATGTCAGAAAGGCTCAGCACTTACATTCGACCATGCAAGGAACCAATCATCCATGCCGAAAGGGATCTTCTCTTACATCTGAGAACCAATGTTAGAAAGGCTCAGCACTTACATTCGACCATGCGAGGAACCAATCCTCCATGCCGAAAGGGATCTGCACTTACATCTGATCATTGTAGGAACCAATCCTACAATTTCCTCCATATGGATCTACACTCACATCTTATCATGTAGGAACCAATCCTACAGTCACATCAGAATGGCCCTCAGTCCTAGACTGAGCTTTCCTTGTAACTGACCAGGTGCCTCCATTCCAAGAATGGAATTCAGCACTTATATATGATCATGTAGGAACCAATCCTATAGTCACATCAGAATGGCTCAGCACTCATATCTAACATGCGAGGAACCAATCCTCTCATCATGACAGAATGGCTCAGCCCTTGCCTCTGACCATGGAAGGAACCAATCCTCTCACCATGTTAGAATGGCTCACGAACTCATCACTTCCCTTTGGAGGGAACCTTGATCTGGAGAACACCAAGCTTCTCCCTGAAGTACTCAAACTTCACTCTATCCAATGGCTTTATCAACACATCAGCTATCTGTTCGTCCGTCGCAACATACTAGAGCTTCACTGCTCCCCTCTGAACCATATCCCTGATATAGTGATACTTGATCTCGATATGCTTTGACTTGTCATGGAACACCGAGTTCTCTGACAACTTCACACAACTTTGGTTGTCACAATATATACAAGTAGCATCTAACTGGAGATCAAATAAATAAGATAGTAGCTTCCTTAGCCATACTTCCTCACAACTAGTTGAACAAGTTGTGGCATACTCTGCTTCAGCTGTACTCAGTGCCACACAGGATTGATTCTTGCTAAACCAAGAGATCATACCTGATCCCATACTGAAGGAACACCCTGAAGTGCTCTTCTTATCGATGGCACTACCTGCCCAATCTAAATCAACATAACCCCCCAGGTTAATCTTCTGATTCGCCTCATACTTGAGCCCATAATCAACTGTACCCCTCAGGTACCTCAGAATATGCTTTGCAACAATCAAGTGAACATGTCTCGGATCTGTCACGAACTGGCTCAAGGTATTCACAGTAAAGCAAATATCTGATGTCGTGTTCGTCAGGTACATCAAGGACCCAATCATCTGACGATACATTGTAGCATCAACCACTTCTAATGAAGCATCACTCAATAGCTTCAAGTTCGATGCCATAGGTGTGGTCATGGCCTTGCAGTCCATCATCCCAAACCTATTCAGGATCTCTACTGCATACTTCCCTTATCCTAGGGATATTCCATCCTCATTCTGCCACACCTCCATGCCTAGAAAATAGTGCATCATACCCAAGTCCTTCATTTCAAACTCGGCAGCAAGCTTTCTCTTCGTATCAGCAATCAACCCATCCATACCTATTACAAAAAGATCATCTACATACAGTAGGAGCATTACTGGGTTGCCATCTTCAACCTTCTAGTAAAGATTTGAATATGCTTTACTTTTGGTAAAGCCCAAACTGGATAGAAATCCATCAATTCTGTCGTACCATGTCCTGGGTTCCTGTTTCAAACCATACATGGCTTTCTTTAATCTACACACATGAGACTCCCTGTCATGTTTCTCAAAATCGAGTGGCTGCTCTACATACACTTCCTCTTCCACTACACCATTCAAGAAAGCAGTCTTGACATCCATTTGGTGTATCTTCCATTTCATTACTGCAACCAAAGCAAGTATTGATCTGATGGAAGTGTATCTGGTTATAGGTGCAAAGGTTTCTTCATAATCTATTCCTTCTTTCTGTGAGAAGCCACAATCCACGAATCTTGCTTTATATTTCTCTATGCTTCCATCTGTAGCACACTTGATCTTGTAGATCCATTTGGAAGTTACAACTGACTTCCCTTTTGGGCTCTTGATACACTTGGGAAAAAAATTTGAGTAGTCGGGCTCCCTTGTCTACTATTCATAGCATTAGTACTACTAGTATTTACAATGCTACTAGGACATGTGTTTTTAGAACTTACCTCTGGTGATGTGCATGGGGTCATAGGTGTATCGTACTCGTGCTCTACGTGTGGAGTTTCTGTTGATTCTCATGATTCGTTTTCTTCTTTAGATATCGGTTGATATTCTTCTTCGTCATCGCAAGAACCTTTGTCAACATGCGATGCTAAATCGTAGTCTTCTCCTCTTGTCGTACTACAACTCCCTCTTCCTAGTAGAGTCTTTATTCTCTTTCCAAACCTAAATCTTCTTCCAATTCTTAAATAACTAGCCTTTAGTTTAGTTCTGCTATCTCCAAGGAATATCTCAACTTAGTTTGCTCCATTTTTCACATAGTTCTGTTGCGACATATCCAAACTTCTGCACACATTTCTCAACTGTCAGATTCACATGATTCTTTCTTCACATACTAGCATCCTTATTCGGGATTTCAAGGATGAAAAATATCTTCCACGGGTTTCTTAGAAACCTTTTCACTCTGCTTCACTATATGAGCTTATTCGATCAACAATAAACTCAGTAATATATCCTTGCAAAATGCTATCTACCCTAAAAAACAATAGCCCTTGACACAAGGTTTCTTACACTTTTTAGTCACTGAATCACTAAGGATTCCACTCCATCGATTCTCCTCTTTGAAAGTTTCTTTGTTGGGTTTCCAACTTCGACAACCACTCATGCAACACAATAGGAAACTCAGAAAAGAAAAACTCATGAATATCCATGTAGAGGTATAGGCCCAACCACTCTATTGGGTTCAACCAAGATCCTTTACTCTCTTCTCGTGCAAATTCTAATGCTTAAAAATCCAACCAGTCTTGGATTTCATCCTTCTCTGGATTCCATAACATATCCCTCACCAAAATGAGTCACTGTCCCAACAACGTAACCATTTGTTGGCTTCGGACCCTCTTCGACCCAGGTTTAGTCCCTCCTCAATGCACAACGAGCCCAAGATATTGACCCGATAGAGCAAGGCTCAGTCGGTAGCACCTGCAACACGGATGCAATCTCACTCGAGATATATTTCTATGGATAACTACCAAAACCAGGTTTCCCTAGTTGGGTGGGGGATTTAGGGTCCCTTGGTTTTCTACCAAGGTGCTCGACAAAAGATGATGGGTGGGGTGTTTATACTTACTACACACATTTAAGCTGCACTACAACTCACACTATGACATGTATTATAATAACAACCCAATACAGTATAGGCACATTCAACTATAACAGTGTGACAAATACATATAAACTTGTTCATATGCAAGTGCATAAACACATTTTCATAGTAACATATATATGCAACTCAATCACAATCATCATTCACACATTTGACATAGTATCTAATGTGGAAACACATTCGAGAAAAACCAAAAAGGTGCTCTTCATTTGGCATGAGAAATATATGGCACCTTTGGTATGTGCACTAAGATGTAGACTCTGTTCTAGATCTCTTTTTCTTATCTATACAGATTTATTCCTCCTCTCATTCTATTTGGTCTTCTGTCACTATTGTTTCTCTACTTAACTCTACTAATGATCCGCATATATCCTGGATCAAATCACTCTCTTCTATGACTCTTCTATTAATCCGCACAAATATTGGATTGACTCACTCTCTTCTACACTCATGTGCACTCAGTTGTAGGTTCTTCAACTCCTCTCTATGACTTCAACACACAAACAGATAATACAATCAAACTGTCACTAAACAACCAAATGTTACATAGAGTAACATGACCAGACCCTTCAGAGGCTAACCTGCATACAGCTTGGGTTCTTCCTTTTATAAACTCTTACATGTCGCTTTCAGCCAAATTCATACAGTTAGATAACAATATGTCTTTCTTATTATATCAACACATGACAGTAGGCACTAATGGCTCGACTTACAAATATGCTTTAATACATGTGGCCTCCACCAAATCTAGTCGTCGTCGTACCCACGATCTTTCTGAGATGTCTCTTTCTAGTCATTGTGTCGCTACACGTCTTTTAACATGGTTAACTCCATCATGTCCTTCCTTGTGAGATCCTTTCCTTCTTTCGTTGCTCCTCTTCTGTCGTAGCCTCTCTTCTATTGCGGATTCTCTCTTCCATTGTGGCTTCCTCTTCCATCGCAACTTCCTCTTCAGATGTGTCTTTCCTTATCTCTATCTTCTTTATATGCTTCCATCCTTCTTCTGTCGCATCTTCATTTCTTGTTACTTCTCCTACCTTATCCTCCTTCCTTCTACAGTTGCTTCTGTTGCAACTCCTTTGCCTTCTCTCCTTCTTATGTTCTCCCTTTGGTTACAGATCTTTTACTTCATGCGACCTAGCTCTTTTCCATCCTCAGGAAGAATTCTAACTAAATTTTTCCTATGTTTCCCTAGGCCCAACAATATTCAAAGTAGAAATTAGTAGAGCAATTAAGTTCATACATGACAATAAATTTTGATGTTGGTTCATACTGGTGAGAAGTTCTTTGAAATTTCTTAAATAATAAATAGTATTGTCGACTACCTTAAAGAGATGATAACCTTAAAAATGACGCCATGAAGAGATGATCGCATGAAAATAATGCCATGATTTTATGATCAATCAATCCTTGGGCTGTGTGATATGGATGCTAAGCTTTAACAATTGAACGTCCTTTTCCATGGAAATGTGCATTCATCATTGTGCTAGAGTAATGAAGTAGCATATAAAGGGAAGGAAAATCTTACCACCACACCCAATGTTGAGATCATCTCGTCGTCGGGTCTTGGGAATGGCTTACCACCACACCCAATGTTGAGATCATCTCCCCGTTGGGTCCTGGGAAAGGAAAACTGAGGACAGCGTAAACTACTATTGTCCAATCAGAAAATAAAAAATCCAAGTTTTCAAAATACATATATTAACAACTATTAGTAACTATGGAAAAAATACCAAATATTACACTATACTTACTTGGTTAATACATCTTCATGGTTTATACATATCCCCTTATCGGGGACATACCAATCTTACTTGAAAACAATGTAATCCTCTTTTACCTGAAAATTTGTTCCTTAAAAACAAAATAACATTGTATTTTTCATATAAATACAGGGTAACTTTCATTCAATGTGTGACTATACACACCAAAAGTTCATTGAATTCAAAACACAGTGTGTCCACTTATTTTTCTTTAGAGAACTAGGGTAGGCAAAGGTGTGGGTCAGTGAGGAGAATTTATTTTGTTGTAAAATTATTTTTATAAAAATCTATTAGATCTTTGAAATTTTGTTTCACACGTTAATTTAGGTCTTTCAATTATTTTCTCTTATATGGAAGTACAAAAATGACATTTGAAAGAAAAATAAGTGATTTTATCTTTTCAAGGTTTTATATCCCAAAGTTTGGTCTTAGTAGACATTAATAATAATTACTGTCATCATTCCAAGTAACTTAAAAGTTCATGATCTCGTCTTGAGAAGATATATATATTTGTAGAACGAATTCGACCTAATCCAAAAAGAAAATTTTAAACTCCTACATAATAATGTTTGTCTTACATAATTTGTATGTTCCTTACATAATTTGTATGTTCCTTGAGGTTTTTCATGATGATGAATCCATCTATATATTTAGAAAAACAATTTGAACAACACAATTTTTATATCGATTGAAAACAAAATCAGCTCATTCCGAGCAAAATCTCCCAAACAAACGAAATCATCAAATATTTAAACTTTTTTAAATCCACTTAAATAAACAAAAACAAATTAACATCATAATTTTACATTTTCAATATTAATTATATATATTACACTTTCAATATTAATTATAGATATCGACTAGAATTTGAAAATAAAACAATATAAATATTTTATATATGTTTTACACAACCAAATTTAAATAATTTAAAACCAAGTTTCAATATCAAATTAATAAACTGTTCCTTCACTTACTATTTACCTCAAAATCAATGCCATAACATACGATTATGGATCACTTGTAAATATTCTAATTCTGAAACAAGAACATTAGTATAGGACCATTTCCCTCAAAAATCAATGCCATAACACGATTATGCATCACTTATAGATATTGTGATTGTTTAAATGTTGTGATTGTGAAAAAAGAACATTATACGATTATGCATCACTTATAAATATTTTGATTGTGAAACAAGAACATTACTATAGAACCATTCCCATTTTTCAAACGGAATTTTGAATAAGACTTTCTCTTTTACCAATTTTTTTACGACAAGATTCATTAAATAATATATTAAATTTTTAAATAAAATTACTCATTTGAATTATATATTTTAAAAAGGAGTAAACTACTTAACTGACCATTTGCACCGATCGGACGACCTGGCTCGCGTGAGTGGTCACATCCGACAATGTCGGTCGTCCGATCGGTGCAAATGGTCGGTTAAATAGGTCAATCTTTTTAAAAATACGTGTTTATAATTTTTTTTCAATTTCATCATTATTTTAAATCTTTTTATTAAAAAGATGTGTATATTTTAATTGATTTTTTTAATTAAAAATTAAAGTATTGTAAATCCATTTATTAGTTCGATAGATGTTTTTATTTGAGATCTTGGGTGGACTATGACCTATGTTTTTTCATCTACGGATGAAGATGAGACAAGTGTACTATCGAGATTGATTCTATGGCAATTGTTCAAAATTCAAAATAAACAAATATAAGAAAAGAATATAAAAAATAACTAATAGTTAGCTAATAAATGGATAACGGGTAGCAATGCATGTCATAGCTGATGAATGGATAGCCAACAATTCATGATAGATAACTAGAAGAATGTGAGATAAAAAGAAAAAGAATATAAAAAATAATTGATAGTTGATAAATGGATAACATGAAGCATGGATAACTCACAGTTGAACCCATTTAACTAGAAGAAAATGAGGAATAAAAAAATATTTCCAAATTGTCTTCCATTCCATAATTATCTCTCAACCATTTGATCCCTATCGATGTGATCCAGCCAGAAACTATGTGAGTGTGCTAGTTTTAATATTGGGATCTAAATATGTCTATAGATTAAATTGCATGTTTTTAATATTAGTGTCCATTGTATAATATATATGTGGGAGAGATAATGATCAAGTAAAATATTATGGTTAATATTTACATATTTAATTTTGGTTTATAAGATACTAGCACACCCACATAGTTTGTGGCTGGATCATCTTGATAGGGATCAGATGGTTGAGAGATAGTTATGGAATGGAAAATATTTTTTTATTCCTCATATTCTTCTAGTTAAACAGTTTAACTGTGAGTTATCCATGCCTAGCTGCATGTTATCACCGACATTCTTCTTGTTATGCATTTATCAAGTATCAATTTATTTTTATATTATTTTTCCTTTTATTTCACATTCTTCTAGTTATCTACCATGAACTATTGGTCCAGTTATCCATTCATTAGTTAGCTACCTGTTATTTTTTATATTCTTTTTATTATAATTGTTTTATTTCGAATTTTGAATGACTGCCATAGAATCAATCTCGGCAGTACAATTGTATCATCCTCATCCGTAGATGAAAGAGCATAAGCCGTAGTCCACCCCAAATCTCAAATAAAAACGTCTAACTACATACTTAAAAAGAAACTTGGTTTTAGTAGACATATTTTTAGCTCTTATGTTTTTTTCTTTATTATTATGGTATTTTCCTTATAAAGTAACTCTTATCTAATATTACATTAATATTATTATTAATCTGTTTGAAAAATACCTGAGAGAAAAAAGAATAAGTTAAAATTTGATATATAGGATGGAGAAGAAGGTACTTATGGTTTAAGAATGCATTATATTATTTTATATTGTCTCATGTAATTTAAAGATAAAAGTAGAAACACGTGTATAATTATGTCGACATACGTTTTTATTTGAGATTTGGGGTGGACTACGGCTTATGTTTTTTCATCTACGGATGAGGATGAGACAAGTGTACCGTTGTGATTGATTCTATGTCAGTCGTTCAAAATACGAAATAAACAATTATAAAAAAAGGAATATAAAAAAAATCTAGGATCTAGGTGATGAATGGATAACCGGTAGCAATACATGGACAACTCATAGTTGATGAATGGATAAACAACAATGCATGGACAACTCATAGATGATGAAACGATAACCAACAATTCATGGCACATAACTAGAAGAATGTGAGATAAAAAGAAAAAGAATATAAAAATCATTTATAGTTGATAAATGGATAACATGAAGAATGTCGGTGATAACATGTAGTTACGCATGGATAACTCACATTTGAACCCATTTAACTAGCAGAATATGAGGAATTAAAAAATATTTCCAAATTGTATTCCATTCCATAACTATCTCTCAACCATTTGATCTCTATCGGCATTATCCAACCACAAATTATGTGGGTGTGCTAGTCTATATGATATTGAACACATAAATGTTGTACAAAGTTTTATTAAACACACATATATATATATTTTAAAATTTGGAAAATCTATATTTTCTTAATTTATATTTTAATAAAAAAATCAATACTCTATCGTTACATATTAAAAAATATTCATTTTTCTTTTCTTTTAAGAAATTCAGATATAAAATCTATTTAAAATTGAGATAGATATTTTGTAATTCATTTTTAAGGTCTGATAAACCAAAGTTGGTCTCAGTGGACATTCATTATCATCGTCATCGTCGTTGTCGTCATCGTCGTCGTCGTTGTCATCATCGTCATCTTCATTGTCGTCATCGTCATCGTCATTGTCGTCATCGTCATTGTCATCATCATCATCGTCGTCGTCGTCATCATCGTCGCCGCTGTCGTCTATTAGATTTTTATCATTTTAAGCAATATGATCTTAGGATCTTATCTGAGAGAATAACATGCACAACAATAATCACAAGAAACAAGAGACACAAAGAATTTCCTCAAGGAAACCATAAAGGAGAAAACCCCACAACTTCCTCAAAGATAGAATGAGCACCAATAGCAAAAGTTAAACCCAAAAACATAAAGATGATCTCCGACAGCTGATCTCTCTCACTTGTGCCAACACTTCCTCTCTCTCACTTATGCACCCTAGTTGAGTGAGTGTGTGTGTAGAAATGAGGAGAGCCTCACTTCTATTTATATTCTTTCGTTGACTTTATTTCCACTCCAACAAGTCGGCCTCACTTGACAATTACTTACCAGGGCCGAATTCTCTAGGAGAGTCTAATAACCCTAGTGCCCCACAACTATGGGGACTTTACCCCCCTGAAAAACAAGAAGGGTTAACCTCAACTCAATTGTGGGGACTATTGCCCCGACTTACAATGGAGGGTTAACCTCATTGACTTTACATGACTTTATTATATTAATGACTCTCCCGATAGGAACATCGGGGCACAATGAAATACAATATACAAAATATACAAGTGAATACATTCTGAAGTTACAAATACATCAACATTCCCTCTTAACTAGGAAGGTATTGTCTTGACACAATACATTAGCACAAGTCTTCTTCTCTGGATCATCATCAAAACTAGATCATCATTGGATCATCATCAAAACTGGATCATCATGGGATCATTATCAAAGCTGGATCATCACTAGATCATCATCAAAGATGGATCATCATAGGATCATCATCGAAACTGGATCATCACTGGATCATCGTCAAAGCTGGATCATCACTGGATCATCATCAAAGCTTTCGCTATCATGAAAAAATGGTGCTATCTCTTAATTATACTCATCACAGGAAGTTCTATAGAGCCATCCCTTTTCATGCTGGTTGTAGTCCTAGCGTCCATGTAGGTCTTCATCTTCTTCAACACTTATATCTAACCATGGGAGGAACACATCCAACGACCATGTCAGAAAGGCCGGCCCAACACTCACATCTGACCATGGGAGGAACACAACCAACAACCTTGTCAGAAAGGCTCAACACTTATATCTTACCATGGGAGGAACACATCCAACGACCATGTAAGAAAGGCTCAGCACTTATATCTTACCATGGGAGGAACACATCCAACAACCATGTAAGAAAGGCTCTACACTTACATCTAACCATGGGAGGAACACATCCAACAACCATGTCAGAAAGGCCCAACACTCACATCTGACCATGGGAGGAACACATCCAACAACCATGTCAGAAAGGCTTAGAACTTATATCTTACCATGGGAGGAACACATCCAACAACCATGTAAGAAATGCTCTGCACTTACATCTGATCATGTGGGAACACATCCCGCAATCACATCAGAATGGCTCTGCACTTACATCTGATCATGTGGGAACACATCCCGCAGTCACATCAGAATGCATCTACACTTACATCTGATCATGTGGGAACACATCCCCCAGTCACATCAGAATGGATCTGCACTTACATCTGATCATGTGGGAACACATCCCGCAGTCACATCAGAATGGCTCTGCACTTACATTTGATCATGTGGGAATACATCCTGCAGTCACATCAGAATGGCCTTGCACTTACATCTGATCATGTGGGAACACATCCCGTAGTCCAATCAGAATGGCTCTGCACTTACATCTGACCATGGGAGGAACACATCCAACAACCATGTCAGAAAGGCTCATGGACTCATCACTTCCCTTTGGAGGGAACCTTGATCTAGAGAACACCAAGCTTCTCCCTAAACTACTCAAACTTCACTCTAGCTAATGGCTTGGTCAACACATCAGCTATCTGCTCATCTGTCGCAACATACTAGAGCTTCACTACTCCTCTCTGTACCATATCCCTAATATAGTGATATTTGATCTCAATATGCTTCGACTTTTCATGGAACACTGGGTTCTCTGACAACTTCACACAACTCTGGTTGTTGCAATATATGCAAGTAGCATCCAACTAGAGATAAAACAAATCAGATAGTAGCTTCCTAAGCCACATTGCCTCACAGCTATCCGAACAAGTTGCAACATACTCTTCTTTGGTTGTAATCGGTTCCACACGGGATTGATTCTTGCTAAACCAAGAGATTACACCCGATCCCATACTGAAGCAGCACCCTGCAGTGCTCTTCCTATCAATGGCACTGCCTAACCAACCTGAATCCACATAACCTTCCAAGTTAATCTTCTGATTTGCCTCATACTTGAGCCCATAATCAACTGTACCCTTTAGGTAACTTAGGATATGCTTTGCAGCAATCAGGTGAACATGTCTCAGATCTGTCAAGAACTGGCTCAATGTGCTCACAACAAATCAAATATCTGGTCTCATATTCGTCAGGTACATCAATGACCCAATCATCGTGGCATCAACCAACATTGATGAAGCATCACTCAATATCTTCACGTTTGATGCCATAGGTGTGGTCATGGTCTTGTAGCCCATCATCTCGAACCTATTCAGGATCTCTACTGCATAATTCCCTTATCCCAGGGAGATTCCATCTACATTTTGACACACCTCCATGCCTAGAAAGTATGCATCATATCCAAGTCCTTCATCTCGAACTCAAAAGCAAGTCTCCTTCTTGCAATTTTAATGATTTCCTCTTTTCTGTCAGGAACAAGTCATCGACATATAGAAGGAGCATCATTGGTCATCAGCCTTCAACCTTGAATTAAAGGTTGGAACTCGCTTTACTTTCAGTAAATCCTAGAGCGATAAATAAGCTGTCCATCCTGTCGTATCATGTCGAATCTCAGGATCTTCTATAGTCACTTCCTCTGAAGTGGAGCATCATTCTCCCTCTTCCTTTCGTACTCTATGTATTGAAACATTATGTACTGGAGTGACAAGGAGCTTCCTCTACTACTAATATTCTATGTATCCATGTAGGATCACTGGATACTAAGATCCTCTATTTTGAACTTTTCCAAAAGTTCTTCTCGCACCCATCTGTGAGCTTGTCATCCTTTATAGGCTTTCATCTTCAACCTTGGGGCAAACATTAAGATCTTCATCACTCTAGGTGATCTTCAAGCTCCCCATGTATGTGTTATCCCTTGGGTGCCTTATGAGCTTGTATAAGGCCTTCTTTCATTTGCACACATGATTCTTCCTGTCATGTGTATTTCTAGTGGACGCAAATGTCTCTTCGTAGTCTATGCCTTCTTTCCATGAGAAACCTCGTGCTACGAATCTTTCCTTGTATCCCACAATGTTTCCATCTACTGCATGATGGAACTATGAAGTTCCCTTTAGGTCTCGATACTGCATCCTAGACATCATTCTTCTTGAACTGGTATTCTCCTTCCCTTTCTTCTTGGCTACTTCTTCATAGCTCGAAGGTTCTGCATCAATGATGTCGCTCAATATTGTCACATAACTGCATTCATCATATTATTCTTCATTCTTGGATTATTTCTCGAACTGTCATCACTTGTTCTGTGGAACAATTCTCATCCTTCTTTTCTTGTTGGTGATTGTACGCAATTTTTCCTACAAGTCAAATGCATTCGCTGTATGGTTAGAAACATTTCATAAGGCATATTCATAATGGAAAATTCTTATGCATAAAGATATGATCATGCAACTATTTTATCCAATAAAACATTCATCCATATCTCACAAAAACTTTCTAGATGCCTTCCATCTCTACCATGACATCATTGAGATTATGCACTAATCCAATATGTCAGGAAAGAGGTTTCATTCTAGACAAGTAGCAATGGCGAGTTGTATAGCACCATGAACTACTTACCCATCACATGCATATTAGTAGTATACTGTCATTAATGCAAACATTCTATCATGCATAACACATCAACTGAATATAAACAAATGCATAACAAAACAATATTATGAAATGACAATTGAATACTTATCTTTATTTGTTTCGTGGGTAGACTCCTTCTTGAGCCTTTAGCTTTATCATCTTCTTCATTCATAACAACATCATTTTTTATCCAAATGCTAATATGGATAAGAGGTCCTTAAAGAGTTGAGTCCTTCGTATTCCTCATCACTTGGGGGATCTTCTTTGAATCGTGAGAGCTTGATCTTCAGTTTCTCCCATCTTCTCTTTCTCTTATTATGAGCCGAGCTTCATCTTGTGTGTGTTCTTCCTAGAGTCTGCTGAAAGTAATCACTTCCTTCTGGAACACATTCCTTGAATGAATGAATCCTCATGATCCTGGGAGGCCATTCAAGGTGGTTATCACAACTTCTGCATTCTCCACTTCTTCTTCTACTGTTTCAGGTTGTTCTTTAATTTGAGAGATATTTGTAAAGTATGACTATATGGTCTTAGCATTCTGGATATTCACATTCTTCAACTGGTTTCTCGAAGTCATCTTCTAATTTATGTTCTTCCCTTCAAATAGCTTGGTTAAGGAATCAAACATCTCCTTAGGTGTCTTTAGGGAGACACTTATAATATAATATGATCCTGATTGAATCGGCAATGATATTCTTGGCCTTGACCAAGTTCTTCTTGTGTAAGGATTTTCGACTCATCTTCCTCTGGAACTGGAACCTCTCCACTTATGTAGGTGTCCAATTCATTTTCTTCAAGAACCAGTGAAATCCTATACTTCCATGCTTGGAAGTTGTCAGCTTCACCAAGCTTGTCATCAAGCTGGTGTGATTAGTCATCTTGAAATGAGGACCTCAAATGTAAATAGTAAAACATTAGATCTTACCGATTTGAAGTGTCTATCTTGGTTCCGGAGTTGGCTGATCTAGGGTTTGTCAGAGAAACCCTAATTTTCAAAACTTGGAATTTAAAACTTCTGATTAGATATAAATATATACCTCTTCAAGGCGATATGTCCAATGTACTCCTTTTCTGAAAACAATGGAGGAAAACTCCCGGAATAGGAAGCCCTAGTTTTCCAATTTCTTCTACAGAAATTCCTCATACTGTTTTTGCGGTATCTCTGAAATTAATGCTCCTTTATGTCTGAACTTTCTTACTAAGGTATCCTCATCTGTTATATTTCCAACACCATATTTTCTATCATAATTTCTTTCACCAATTGGGACTTATGATAGTTTTCCCATGGTGACTTAATTCAGGACTGTTTAGCATAGAAAACTTGTACGAACTTCCACGTGTCCCTGCTTCACCCTAGGGGTCTGAATATTTTACCACATAAAGTACAGTCCATGCCCTATCTGGAACATCTTGTGAAATTTCATTTGGAACTTTGTAGCCCGAGATATAGAAATTCTCCCCAGGTGTCTTGTTTAGGGATCAATCCTGGAAGAGGATGGAACCCTAATTTGGAGGAATCATATCTCCCAAAATATAGCGAATCGGAGACTGAAAGTTTTACACAAGGTACAGAAGGATTTTATCTTCAGCCTGTGAAAATTAAGGCAACTGATACCTCTTAATCCCTAGATATAGCGAATGTACCAAAACTTATCAGTTTTAGTATTTTAGGGTTTTTTCGACCCGGGGTCAAATTAGGGTTTGACTTTCCTGAAGTTTTACCCAACCAAAAATCTCGTCCTTGGTCTCTAAATTTCAATTTTGATGAGGATAGAATCCATTGTTGGGATCACTCAAAAATTCCTCTTCTGTAAAAAGCCCTAATTTCTAGCAGCAAAAACTAAAAATGCCTGGAATCAAATTCTGCTTCGACAGAAAGATGTGCCCTTCAATGGAGAGTTAGACTAGCATCCTTTTTCTGATGGATTGTGGAGAGATACCCAAAAATTAAGAATCTCTGGATTCTGTATCTGCATAGTGTCTTCTTCTCAGGTTAGCTCTGATACAGTGTTAGATTTTTATCATTTTAAGCAATACGATCTTAGGATCTTATCTGAGAGAATAACATGCACAACAATAATCACAAGATACAAGAGACACAAAGAATTTCCTTGGGGAAACCATAAAGGAGAAAACCCCGCAACTTGCTCAGAGATAGAATGAGTACCAATAGAAAAAGTAAAACCCAAAACCATAAAGATGATCTCTGACATCTGATCTCTCTCACTTGTGCCAGCACTTCCTCTCTCTCACTCATGCGCCCCAGTTGAGTGAGTGTGTGTGTAGAAATGAGGAGAGCCTCACTTCTATTTATATTCTTTCGTTCCCTTTATTTCGACTCCAACAAGTTGGCCTCACTTGACAATTACTTACCAGGGCCGACTTGTCTAGGAGAGTCTAATAACCCTAGTGCCCCACAATTGTGGGGATTTTACCCCCCTGAACAACAAGGAGGGTTAACCTCAACTCAATTGTGGGGACTATTGCCCCGACTTACAATGGAGGGTTAACCTCATTGACTTTACATGACTTTATTATATTAATGACTCTCTCAATAGGAACATTAGGGTATAATGAAATACAATAAATAAAATATACAAATGAATACATTATGAAGCTACAAATACATCAACATCGTCGTCATCATCGTCGTCATCGTCGTCGTCATCTGTGGCAGCAGCACCGTCGTCGTCATCGGCAGAGGCGTCGGTGTCGTTGGTGGCGGTGTCGTCGTCATTGTCGTCATCATCATCATCATCGTCGTCATCATCGTTTTTATTTCATTTATAATATTATAAATTTTTTTATTTCATTTATAATATTATAAAAACATTATATATACCAAGTATGGGTATTCTTATACTTTTTCCTATGTTTTTTATCATCAAAAGTTTTTAAACTTAATTTAATTTATCTTGTTTTATTATTAATTATTATCCATTTTAATGGAGCTTTTTTCTTCCAAAAATACTTTCGTCAAAGGGACTTAACATTTTCCTTTAAACATCTTGATTACAAAAAATCATAGCATATCCAAAATATGTAATATTTTTATGTCTCTCTCGCTTTATGAAATAATTTCTTTTTAAAATTTAAGATCTATTCTCAAAAACCAAAATCGGCATCAAAAATTCTGTCAGATATGAATCCATTTTCATAATCCATCTTTTGAACCAATTTCTAGCTAAAAAGTTGTTGCATGTTACACCAGCAAAAAGGGATCTACCATCTTATGGGATCTACTCATTCAACTATAATATGCTTTTGAATAGGATAGGAAATAATCCTTTCAAGATACCCTTTGACAAAATATAAACTTCAAAAAGAGATTATTGTTTCCTTTAAAGAGTTGTTTTTGAATTTAGAAATATGTCAATTTCCATTATGAAATAAAATTCTAGCTTTAGTTAACTCGTCTGCCAATACATTTATTTCTCTATAGATGTTTTTTATAATCATAATTTCCATTTGACTGATTAACTTGTGAACTTCATCCAACATAGGAGATAAATGAATGTTATTGTTGGGACGCATACTCCATGTTTGGGTAACTCCGCGGTTAATCAGAAAGTTTGTAAGCGGAGTTACGGGTCAAAACAGTCTTAGGGGTGTCGGGGGAAGTTAAAACTCCTTTTTTGTAATAAACCCTTGGTTGAAATCCAGGGTTTAGGGTTTTGGGTGCCCATGGTTTAAGACCATGGTTTTGTAAAAATGCGCAGTATAAATAAGCACTTGTGTAAAGAAGATAGGTTAGGTTTTATGATGTAAGAAAGATAAAGGTGAAGCTAAGGTTGATTTTGTAAGGAAAGGTTAAGTCCCAGCTGTGTGCATGGACGACCTCTGCAGCTGTGTGCGCAGAGGGTTTTTGTAAAGAAGATTGAGGAAAGACCTGCAGCTGTGTGGG